>JYFJ02007460.1:0-15606 GCA_000934665.2 Catajapyx aquilonaris
TGTGTGTGTAGTCGCTGTCTGTGTGTGTAGTCGCTATCTGTGTGTGTAGTCGCTATCTGTGTGTGTAGTCGCTGTCTGTGTGTGTAGTCCAACTAAAAGTGTAGTCCTTACTTGTGTGTGTAGTTCGTGCGTGTGTGTGTAGTTCATGTGTGTGTGTGTAGTGATGGTCAGACATTGCTATCCTTGTGAGGATATTTTTCGCAAGTTTCCTATCCTTGTGAGGACCGAAAACCTTACGAGGACTTTTTTCAGGCCCTCATAACGTACACAGTCCTGACAAGGATGGCGGAAAATCAAACCAAGACCTCCTTTTTACTGTGAAAAAATAGGTCACCAAAATTTCGTGTGTATTTTGTAGGTTAGGTTAGTTTTAAATTTTTATTTTTGCCAGACCCTCACAAGGATAGCACTTTATAACATGTATGTAAGTGTGTGTGTAGTGTTGTAAGTGTGTGTGTCGTGACCCTTCTGGGCCACCGTAACAAGTTGTATCTTACCCAATCTTACCACCTTAAGGGCAGCGGTAAAGAAGGTGTGTTTTGAAAGAAATTCTAAATTGTGATTTACATGTACTGTACATTTGAATGAGAGAGGTATACACAGTCTGGTACCACAATACCATGAGTCTCTTAATGGGACACTTGTACTTTTCAACAGTTTGGGTGCTAAAAATGGGAAAACAATCATGATTCCATGATTGCAATCCGTTTCATTTTTCAGAACTGTAAGGTAAACCCAGTGTGAGAGGTCAAAGTCAGAAAACATGGATTGTCTGCAAGAATGGGTTAATCAGGCAAGGGAACAACAGGCTTTGCATTGGTAAAGTCTTGAACCAGGCGTAATAAGGATGGAGAGAATTAGTCTGGATGTGCAGAGGCTGTTGAGTCACAGATTATCTCCCTGGAGCAGGGGTTTCCAGATGATTTTCTATTCTGTTATATTTTTACTGTCACTTCCCAAGTGGCAGCGCTGTTCAATAACAGGCAGTGGCTTCCCAGCTGACGTTGACCGTTGACCCTTGGCTTACCATGAACCCTTCTGTTACTGCTATCCGGAAAATCGGGAAAACGAGAAATAAATCACAGTATCTCAAGGGTCAAGGTTGCTATGTTAATTCATGTGATGTAGTTGGATTCGGTATAATATGAGATTCATCTGAGAATAAAATGTTGATGCGAAAAAGTGGATTTAAAAAAAACAACAAAAAATGCGCCATTATCTAGCTCTCCTATTGCAATAATGCTTATACCAGTGGTTTCCAACCTTTTACCAACTGCGACCCCTTAGGGCCGGTTTCACCGAGCTCAGTATATGATAAAACCAGGGTATTTCTCAAAATCCCTATCTATTTGTATGGATTTTCCTAAAGAAACCTGGTTTTATCATATACCAAGCTCGGTGAAACCGGCCCTTAAACATGTTTCCATAAATGTGCGACCCCCCCCCCCCNCCCCCCCCCCCCCCCCCCCGACCCCCAGGTTGGAAACCACTGCTTATACAGTATATGGAATGAAAAACTATTACTGTGCATGACTCAGGTCATCTTCTATATGTTGCACAAGTTTGACATTTTGTACGTCCAGCGATATAAGATGGTTTAAAAATAAAGAGGCAGAGGTTCGCGTTACGCTTGCCTGCACTTGTGTCCGATGCCATGGAGAGTTGAAGCTAATAATCATTTAGTCCAGTGGTTTCCAACAGGGGGCTCGCGAGCCTTTGTTCAACTTTTTTTTTTTTTTTTGCAATTTCTGTGTAAATTGAACCATTTTTGCGGCTGTACAGAGTGTATGTTTTCTGGAAATGGGGCAGTTGTAGAAGGGGCCGGAGGCGGGGGGGTCGCACATTTATGGAAACATGTTTAGGGGGTCGCAGTTGGTAAAAGGTTGGAAACCACTGATTTAGGCTATTTTCACATGAGGCCACCATGGCAGCGCCACCACGTGTTTGCATTGCTGCAAGTGGAGCCTTTCATACGTGGTGGTGGCCGCGTGCTTGGCAATACTGCCAGAAATACTTGTGGCAGGCAGGGCGATTTTTGGTGCCGCCAACTGGCCGCTCTGCCACGTGTTTGCATTGAATCATATGAAGCCTTTCGCACGAGACACATGACTTTTCAGGCTGCCAGACGTGCATTTTGAGACCTTGCTCGGCTGGCAATGCATCCGTGGTGGCACACAAATCTGCAACACGCCGCCAGAGAAGCACTGCCTAATTTATGCGGCAGCACTGCCATGGTGGCCTCATGTGAAAATAGCCTTAGCTGCACTGTGGTGAAAAACAAGACATTACAAAGTACGTAATTTGCAAAAGCCCAATGACATGGCTGCCATCTTTGATATAGATCACAGCAATTAACAATAGCATAATTTCTATAGTGTATTTTGCTATTTACTTCCTAAATTGTAATGAATGGTCAGGAATATTTTGACACTCATTGGGTCGATAGTGAACGACTATGAAACATCGATGTAACATTTTTGGACTTTGAATTTGGTGCTTTACAGATTATTCATTGGAGGAAGTAAGGGGAGGCGGAGTGGTGCTGCGGTAACATATGCGCCCACGGATGTTAAGGTCCCGGGTTTGATCCCAACCCGGGGACACCCCCTTCATCTCGTGCAGAGTTCAGGGTCACCTCTGGCTTCGTCTCAGGTGGTATTTCCACAGACTAAACCACCCGGGGGAGTTCACTAAAAATGGCCACGTTTAAGACATTGCACTGCACCTTGCACATCCCCTCCTGTCATCCTGCCCGTGGGCCCGGGCGTTACGTACAAAGGATCCAAATGTACTTGACATGTAATAAATAAAGGTCCGTGCTACATACCTCAGATGAGGTCAAGCACTACCCCGGATTATTATTATTATTATTATTATTATTATTATTATTATTATTATTATTATTATTCATTGGAGGAAGTCATGAAAAAAATGCAATAAATGTCGCTCTATGGCCACTTGTCAACAGCTCGCACTGGGTCAAAGGTTGGCTTTGGTGAAGCTGACTATGAGGTGAAAAAAAGACGGCTGGCTGATCGACATGTGGCCGATGACAAGGCCACAGTTGTAAATATAATTTAACCCCCACCCCCGAAAAATTCCTTATGGCAGTAACGGAAGGGTTAAGTTTTGAGGAAAAAGAGTTGCATCCTCAGGATCAAGATTTTTGTCTTATTTATGGAGCCCAGATTGTCAAAGGATTGCACTGTGCTGTTAATTTACATGGTAACTGTTTATACAGTGGCATGTAGTGCATGCTTTCTTCCTGCAGCATGCATATTTTGGGGGGAATTAATGAAACAAATTTTAGTCCAAAAGGTCGTAATTTATGGAACTGTAATATTCATCTTTTCTTAGCTGTTGTCCTCAGGATTAAAGCAAAATGGGAGTGATGACCAGGGAATATTGGGATTCATGATACCAGACATCAAAAATGAAATCAAGAGAGGGAGACGACTGGTCAGTATGACTATTAGGTTGGATCCCTAGATAGCCTTTCTTACGCTTTAAAATTTTTTTCCAGCGGTGTTTTGTGTGCCATAAGACTGAAGCGACCATTGGCTGCTGCCTCAAATCTTGTAAAATGTGTTTTCATCTTCCATGTGCATTGGAGCAAGGTTCATTGCACCAGTTTTTTGGACAGTTCAGGTAGAAACCTACCTAAGGCACTTGTGATAAGGGTATTGATGGCATATGCTTTCAGATCATTTTGCCCAATGCATCGCCTACACCAGCAAGTCGACTTTGACTTACTGCAAAGGGAAAGTGAGAAATGCAAATCCTGCCCTGTCTGCTTTGAGGAGGTGGAATGCTTACCATCACCATCAACCTTGTGGGCTCCATGCTGCCAGAAAAATGCATGGTTCCATCGAGACTGTGTGCAAGTAATGGGAATTCTTTAATAACCAACGATATAGTTTTAGGAGTGCATCATTCCATCTTGACGCAGTCAATTTTGGCCTAGGTTGTGGATAAATTCGCAGGGAATTTCTTGAAAAAATTAATCCAATGATATGCACCAGAGGTCATATAAAAACGGAAGTTTCAGAATTGAATGACAATGCTCACCCACATGAACTCTTGGCACCTGAAATATGGTGGTTGGAGAGTCGCACCTGGCCCTTACCTGGCATGTCCTTGTAAGTCAAAATTGGCGATGTTGCTTGGTAATGTCAAAAAATTTTATCTTCTGCTAAGTCCACCTTAGATGTTCACATCTGTGCTTTACACTTCAAGCTCTGTGCAATGATGTGTGACAGATTAACTATTCCTTTCCAGTATGGGAAGGATGGTTTTTAAAACCCACTCCCTTCATATACCATGCAAAAATTTGAGAATTTTAACACATTTTTGTCTGCTACAGTGAAACATGTGTATAGGGAATCACACAGAACCCCCAAAATTTTCTGTAATGGACAGGTTTTCTGCAAATTCTTGACATATTTTTTTGCCAGTGGGCTGGGGGGGTGGGGGGGGGGGGCAACTATCACATTATTAGTCACAATTTTCTGTCCCAAACAAGCCATTTCTCCATTTCCTCATAAGTATGTCTTCAAGGTCATGGGCCAGATTGCAGTGCCAGCACTTATGATACACATGGTGCCAGAAAATACACAAAAGGCTGTCTCAGATGGTTGGAGGGCTGTTAGAGTGAAGCTAGCTGGAACTTCTGTTTTCGTGCCAGTGATCAGCAGATCATGTGAACAATTTGATTTCCGTGTTGAACAAAGATATTTTTGTGAAGGGAGACAAAAATCTGTTCTGTTTCCCCATTGGGCAGGTTCCATTGTTCGTATATCCATCAAAATGTACATTTCATGTTCAGTGCTGGACATTAATTCCATTGTACTGCTAGCAACATATTCTGAGGTGGCAGAAGAGCACATCGATGTGATGGAGTACGAGCCGTGCAAGTAAGAAGTGGTAGGCTCTGTGTGATGTCACCAGACGGGGGCAATTGAGAAAAGGATTGCTCCCAGTCAGTGACGTCACCCCTGGTCTACCACTTCTTACTCGTACGGCTTGCACTCCATCACCTCGATGTGCTCTTCTGCCGTGTTGAAAAATGTACGACGGAATTAATGTCCAAAACTGTACTGTGCATACTCCTGTCCCCAGAAAAAAATGTGCAATAGACAGGTTTCCGCTATACTCAGGGTCAGTTATGGCCAAGTTTCACTGTACAACAAGGGAACGACCAAGGTCGGTCGCCTCCGATTTGGTTGAAACTCACATGAGGGGTCACTCATGTGCGATAGACACAGTGGTGAAAGTCCGAGATGCCACTGTCGATCTGTTTCCGAGATATGAGCAATAGAAACATCTGAATTTTGGCCGCACGTATAGGGGCCTTGCTGGGCCTTTCACCTGTCCGTTCCTGCCCGACACCTGTACCAAAAGTCGGGATTATTTGGTGCTCATATCTTGTAATCGGCTGGACAGTGGTATGTAGGACTTTTTTATTATTATTATTATTATTATTATTATTATTATTATTATTATTATTATTATTATTATTATTATTTTATTTTTTATTTTTTCATTACCCCACGGGGGGAGTTATACTACTCCTTAGGGGGGGTGGGTTGCCACCTTTGGAATTTGTTTTGGAGCGAGTTTAAGAATAATCTTAATTAGTATGCTCCAAGGGTGGGTGGGAGGGGATGTGCAAAGTGCAAGTGCAATGTCTCTAATCGTCATTTTGTGAACTCCCCCGGGTGGCTTAGTCTGCCGGAAATTGCCACCCGAAACGAAGCCAGAGATGGCCCAACTCTGCACGAAAGAAGGTGGGAACCCCGGGTGGGGATTGAACCCGGGACCTTAACTTCCGTGGGCGCGTGCGTTACCGCGGCGCCACTCCGTCTCCCCTCATTATTATTATTATTATTATTATTATTATTATTATTATTGGGTTTGGGTTTGGGGCACCACCCATGGGCATCTGGCACAGTACCTTTATTTGCTTTGAAGTACAAGCTAGTACAGGTTGGTCCTTTTACCGTAACGCTCAGGTACCGCGAGTGATAGGGAGGGTGACAGGAGGGGATGTGCAAGGTGCAGTGCAGTACAGTTGCTGAGGTCATCTTGTGAGCTCCCCCGGGTGGTTTAGTCTATCGGAAATACCACCCGAGACGAAGTCAGAGATGGCCTTAAACTCTGCATGAGATGAAGGGGGGGACCCCGGGCGGGATTTGATCCCGGGACCTTAACATCTGTGGGCGCATACGTTACTGCAGCGCCACTTCGCCTCCCATGGTATCTAGGACTTGCACCACTGTGTCTATCACACATGAGTGACCCCTCAAGCGAGTTTCAACAAAATCGGGGGCGACCGACCTTGGTCGTTCCCTTGTAAGTGCATTTTATATTTTCAAGGTGGACTTAAGAAAGCATTACATTTCCTGTTCAGTGATACAGTGTAATTATGATATATCAAGTATCCCCTTCTAGTAATTAAAGGGTGATTTTAATGTGTGGGTCTGAGCACCTACTGCATATGATCTATCCAGCATGATAATTTTATCACAAGGTGTTAGACTCTACACCACAGTCCTTCTGTTGGATATGGCACATACAATGCGTGTGTAGACCCATGCATAAAGAATCAACCTTCCCTAATTCACAGAATTGTTATATGAGACAGACCAGGTGCACTCTTACTTTAATTTTCTAACACAGCCTGAACCAGAATTAAGACGAAAGTGTTGTTACATCTTACTTTTTCCAGAAATTGGCATCAAGTACTGGATATTTTTTCAAATGCCCTCTCTGTAACAATTCTCGAGAATTTATGAAAGAAATGCTGAAGTTTGGAATATTTATTCCTGAGAGGTAAGTTAGGCTTCAATACAGTTAAAAGTAGGATGTTAACCTTCTTCCATATTTTTCAGGGATGCCTCCTGGGAAATAGAGCCCAATGCTTATGAAGACCTGTTGTACAAATATAACAGGTGTGATGCACCAAAGTGTCTCTGTTCTAAAGGAAGAAAATACAGTTCCCTGACCTCGTGAGTACTTCTCAGAAATATAACTTACCTTCACTTTTTCCCTGTCAGAGCAGAGAGCTTTTATGAACAAGAGAAAAATGCATAACAATGCGAGGGCCGTTCCAAAATGATTAGCACTTTATTTTTTTGCCAAAAATACAGGGCCCATGCAGGTTGGCAGATAGGCACACATTATCAGTAGTATCCTCATGAAGCCAAATACTCAGCAGTCGTGTGTGGCAACCTCTTCAGGCCCTCCAGGAACCAATTTTTGATGGTGCAGCATACCCACTTCCAGACAACTGCTTACAGTGGACAATGTTTTCGAAAAGGCGTTGGCGAAGGGGTTTTTTCCATGGATCCTAACAGGAAAAGTCATAAGAGTCCCATTTAGGGGGAGTATGGGGGGTTTGGAAGGACCCAAAGCCGGACCCATGAAAAACCCCTTCGTTGATGCCATTTCTAGGACACTGTTGACTGTAAACAGTTGTCTGGGAGTGGGTGCGGAACACCTCCAAAAAGTGGTTCCTGAAGGGACTTCAGAGATGTTGCCACACCCATGACTTCTGTGCCTTCGGCTCCAGGAGGATTCTATCGATATAATGTGGACTAGCTATCTGCCAACCTGCATGGGCCCTGTATTTTTGGCAAGAAAAATAAAGTGAAAATCATTTTGGAATGGCCCTCATAACAACAACAACAACAGCAACAATAATAATAATAATTGTAATTATAATTATAATTATACTACAGGGTGGACGGAAAGTTTCGGACCCCCCCAGGTTTTTTAACCCTACTTTTCACAGCGTCTTTCCACATCTTTTAAAAGTCCACAAGCAGTTCTAATGTACACTATCTTTTGAAGCATAATCTTGAGAACATCTGAGCACCTTCACTCTCGCAATTCCATTAATAACTTCGCCTCTGTGACTCATCTAAACATCCTATCTGTTTTGCGTTTATTTTGCTTGTTGCCTTGGAGGACCCCTGGTCATATTCCTCGTCAGATAAGGTTTTTATGACCCTTTTCCATGAGTTCCCCTTCATGCAAATGTTGTGAACTCACTCCTGACCTTATTTTTCGCATTGGTCCATAACCTGGTCCAATAAAAATTTGAAAAGGAATGCATGAAATGGCGGACCCGGATGCATTACTTTCAAATTGGTACCATCACATTTGTCCATTTTTACTTTAAAATATTTTTTTGCTGCGAAAGGACAGTAAACAGTCCTACCTTGGTAAATTAATCAACATGACTCATCCTTTTGTTCACGTCCTTTCCCACCAAAAAATTATTTTAAAGTAAAAATGGAGACAAATGTGATGGTACCAATTCGAAAGTAATGCATCCGGTTCCGCCATTTCATGCATTCGGTTTCAAATTTTTATTGGACCAGGTTATGGACCAATGCAAAAAATAAGGTCAGGAGTGAGTTCACAACATTTGCATGAAGGGGAACTCATGGAAAAGGGTCATAAAAACCTTATCTGATGCAGAATATGACCAGGGGTCCTCCAAGGCAACAAGCAAAATAAACGCAAAACAGATAGGATGTTTAGATGCGTCACAGAGGCGACGTTATTAATGGAATTGCGAGAACGAAGGTGCTCAGATGTTCTCAAGATTATGCTTCAAAAGATAGTGTACATTAGAACTGCTTGTGGACTTTTAAAAGATGTGAAAAGACGCTGTGAAAAGTAGGGTTAAAAAACCTGGGGGGGGGGGGGGGTCCGAAACTTTCCGTCCACCCTGTATTATTATTATAATAATAATAATATTATTAGGCCTAGGAAGACATGGTTGGACCAGGTGGGTCAGTGTTTTAACCCTTAACCACCAATGTGAATCTGCCATACATTGGCTACGACGTGGGGTCTTTAAGGACCCCACGCGGTTTTAATATTTTAAAAAATTTGACTTAATAGCACTAAAGCCATTCTTCCCCGCTAAATTCGGCCCATATTCTCATCTGTATGTGTAAAAAAAATCGATCATCTGTGACCATTAGTTGAGTCATAAGGGACTTGAGACTCCGTTATCGCACCTTCGTAGCCTTCCAGCTCGATGCCGTAAGTAATGGCTTATAACGTAAAACATTCCCAGCTGCAGGTGCCCCAGTTAGAAAGCAAGATTTTAGTTCTGGGTAATATTTATTGCTGGATAACAACATTCGCACCATGATTCACACTTTATAAATAGTCGCCTAGGCAAGCAACATTTTTCATAAGAAAACTGCACTTTATGCGGAGAACACCAAACTTGGCATACATCATGTCCACACCTATTGTCAACGTTTAGGAAGGGGAGCCACCTGATACCTATCTCCAAAACAAAATGGCGGTCATGTTTCCAAAAATGGCCGCCTTAAAATTTATATTTCCTTCATTACCTGAATATGTGCAAGTTAGGTGTCTAATTATATGTTTATATGGATGCTGGATTCAATGAAAGGCTCTAAATCGTTGTCGGAAGTCCATAGAATGAGATATTAAACGTGGCGATCAAAATGGCCGCCGTATAGCCTCACCTAGTCATATTGGTGCAACTCTTGCAATTCAATGGCGCACAGTACTCGAAAACACATTTTTTTTTCGAAAGTTGTAGTTCACTAGTGGAAAAAAGTTGTGTTGGGCGATTCTTTTGACAGGTAAAAAATCTGAGTCATGTGGGTTAATATCATACGGCTCCGCCAGGGGCGAAAGTGACGCAACTTCCGGGTTTTCGTTTTTTGGTGTGCAAGTACACTTACCCGGGCTAAACATGAAAGGTTGTGGCCCTTTGAGGGTGAAATGTCGTTATTTTTGCGATATCTTGCACCGTTGACGAGATATTGACCAAAACCCCAGGTTCAAAAATTACACGGTTCTGCAAAAAAAACAAAAAAACACTCTATTTCGCTCTTTTGAAACCTTTTTTGTGCTTTTTATGGATTTTGGGGTGCTGAATCCGAATCCGGTAAAGGCCATTTCACGAAAAAAATGTCGCGCGGCAAACGGCGCGACTTGCGGCAAATTTTTATTTATATTTATTGTTGCCAACAATTGGCGGCAACAACAACAACAACAACAACAACATCACGACATTTCCCTATGAGGGGTAGTCAGCGATGAAGGGAGACGCAAGCTAACCCAACATATGAACTAATAAAACTCATAAGAATAAACCTAAAAACAACCTGTCCCACCCCCCACCCATGCCCATCTCAGACATCACCTTATCCTCAGACATATTTACCTATTTACCCGTTAATTAACCTACGCCATTTACACCTATCCAAACAAACAACCCTAGCCTCAGCCACGTCCATGGTCCTATTGACACAAGAACGTCTCGGCTTAACACTAGCAACACCCTTAAGACACTGACCCACCTGGTCCAACCATGTCTTCCTAGGCCTACCCTTGCCCCTCTTACCAACTACTCCACCCAAATAAACCTTCTTCACAATCTCCTCCTCCTTCATCCTCTCCACATGGCCAAACCACCTTAGAGTAGACCTACACACCTTATCATTAACAGTCTCCTTAACATTACACCTCTCCAAAATCTCCTCATTCCTAATCCTATCGAACTTGGTAACCCCACAAACAGCCCGGAGATAACGCATCTCTGTAGCCAACACCCTACTCTTATGCCTATCTGACCAAACCCACGCTTCACTACCATACATAAGTGAAGGAACAATAACGTGAGAATAGACAGACAACCTACAGGCAGAAGATAAGTCCTTATTTCTAGAAAACTTACTTGTGGCACCTATTGGCAACAAATAAATATAAATAAAAATTTGCCGCAAGTCGCGCCGTTTGCCGCGCGACATTTTTTTTGTGAAATGGCCTTAACAGATTTGCTCTATCACGTAGAGTTTTAGAGAGATATCGTTTGAAATCTTTGGACGGTTTGCTAGGGTTCTTTCCGAATCAAGTGGGCCTAATGTTGCTAGACCCCTCGGATCCTGGTGAAAATAATCCCAGATGTCCTCATCTATTCCTTAATGCTGCATATAAAAATTCAACCATATTGCTCAATACTATGATGAGGGGAAAAATCGCAAACATCTGGAAATGGCTTAAAACGAGGCCTTTTTTGGAGAATTTCTTTTGGTTAGTGTAAGTGGTCGAAACCAAATGAACATATATATCAAAAGAAAGGTAAACACCAGGACAATGCGCCTATGGAATTAGTTTTCCTCTAAAATGTAAAAATAAATTTTTACATCATTTCATTTGTCACTTGCTCAGTCACATGCCCAAGAATATATTGTGAATACACTGCGACAACTGTGAAAAACAACGATTCTTGATTTAAGTGTCGTATCTCCCAAAATTCGAGTTTTCTCAAAGACTGTACGTGATAGAGCCATTCTGACTTCAGATCTGGATTCAGCACACCTTAATCTATATAGTACATCTGCTTTTTATCCAAAAGAGGATTTTGCTGCATAACATGTTGAGGTCACAATATATTCTTGGGCATGTGACTGATCAAGTGACAAATGAAATGCTGTAAAAATTTATTTTTGCATTCTAGAGGAACGCTAATTCCATAGGCGCATTGTCCTGGGGTTTCCCCTTCTTTTGATATATTATGTTCATTTGGTTTTAACCACTTACACTAACCAAAAGAAATTCTCCAAAAAAGGCCTCGTTTTAAGCCATTTCCAGATGTTTGCGATTTTTCCCCTCATCATAGTATTGAGCAATATGGTTGAATTTTTATATGCAGCATTAAGGAATAGATGAGGACATCTGGGATTATTTTCACCAGGATCCGAGGGGTCTAGCAACATTAGGCCCACTTGATTCGGAAAGAACCCTAGCAAACCGTCCAAAGATTTCAAACGATATATCTCTAAAACTCTACGTGATAGAGCAAATCTGTTACCGGATTCGGATTCAGCACCCCAAAATCCATAAAAAGCACAAAAAAGGTTTCAAAAGAGCGAAAGAGAGTGTTGTTTTTTTTTTTTTTTTTTGCAGAACCGTGTAATTTTTGAACCTGGGGTTTTGGTCAATATCTCGTCAACGGTGCAAGATATCGCAAAAATAACGACATTTCACCCTCAAAGGGCCACAACCTTTCATGTTTAGCCCGGGTAAGTGTACTTGCACACCAAAAAACGAAAACCCGGAAGTTGCGTCACTTTCGCCCCTGGTGGAGCCGTATGATATTAACCCACATGACTCAGATTTTTTACCTGTCAAAAGAATCGCCCAACACAACTTTTTTCCACTAGCGAACTACAACTTTCGAAAAAAATGTGTTTTCGAGTACTGTGCGCCAATTGCAAGAGTTGCATGCACCAATATGACTAGGTGAGGCTATACAGCGGCCATTTTGATCGCCATGTTTAATATCTCATTCTATGGACTTCCGACAACGATTTAGAGCCTTTCATTGAATCCAGCATCCATACAAACATATAATTAGACACCTAACTTGCACATATTCAGGTAATGAAGGAAATATAAATTTTAAGGCGGCCATTTTTGGAAACATGACCGCCATTTTGTTTTGGGGATAGGTATCAGGTGGCTCCCCTTCCTAAACGTTGACAATAGGTGTGGACATGATGTATGCCAAGTTTGGTGTTCTCCGCATAAAGTGCAGTTTTTTTTTCCTTACTCGCCCAACTAAAAATACAATTTGCTGTGATGCGCTGTGGTGTATTCTCTAAAAAATTATGTACATTGGCTACGACGTGGGGTATATCTGGACCCCACAGGGACGCTTTGCAGCATAAAAGTACCGGTAACTCGGCCAAAAAAAATTATACTGATGTCAAAAATTTTCATTGGATCGAAGAAAGTATGTCTGAGGAATATAGGCGGCCATTTTTCATTTCATATAAAATTTATTAATCGCGATGGTATTAACTACATTGTGGGGTCCAAAAAGACCCCACGTTGGTGGTTAAGGGTTCAGGGTGTTGCTACTGTTAAGCTGAGACGTTCATGTGTCAATAGGACCATGGACGTGGCTGAGGCTACGGTTGTTTGTTTGGATAGGTGTAAATGGCGTAGGTTAATTAATGGGTAAATAGGTCTGAGGATAAGGCTTCCTTTAAGTCGAACTTCCCTAAGTCGAAATTCTCTATAAGTCGAAGAAAATGATGAGCTTGGTGGGTCACAATGTAAAATAATAGGAAATAAACTTCCGTAACTCGAATTGCTGTAACTCGAAGTGCTGGCAGGGCCTTAAGATGGGATATAAATGCATTTTCAATCTCCCTAAGTCGAAGTTCATGGGGGCGAGTACGGAAAATTTTCTCATTTCCCAGTCGAAGGGTCGAGAGTAGGCCACATGTACAGAAAGGCTCAATTTCCTGATCTCCGTCTACCAGACGTACTGAAAGCTAAGTGTTTGACTCGATTGTGACAATTGAATCCTTGAATCTAAGAGTAACGGAGATAACGGAGATCTTTTTACAACAAAACAACGAGGAACATGTAAGTGTGATAGTGACAGTTCTTTTTAAGTTCTCGCTTTTTTTTCCATTCTCGCTTGATGGATGACTGATGGCTTATGACTGGATGACTTGATGGTTGACTGGTGGCTTATGACTGGATGACTTGATGGTTGACTAGTGGCTTATGACTGGATGACTTGATGGTTGACTGGTGGCTTGTGACTGGATGACTTGATGATGGATGACTGGAATATGAATGATGACTAGTGGACTGTTGTCTGGATGATTGGTGACTTATTGAATGACTGGATTATGGATGATTGGTGGCAGCGTAGTTGTTTTATTTTGTATTATGTTTGTTGGTGTTGGGAGTGAGTGGTCTGTTGGGCCTTAACAGGCATGGCCAGTCCTAATAAAATCCTATTAAGGTGGATATGAAGCTAAGGCTCACAATTTGACATCATTTTGAAATTCGCAGGGTTTATAGAGTAAGAAGCTCTCTTCCCAATGGTGGAAAAAAAATCACCCCTAACCGGGCAAATAAGCTCGCAAAATGGCTCAGAATGTGCTGACTGTCCATAAGCTCCAATGTTAAATTAAAACTTTATTTTAAAGCATCTTCACAATTTGACAGTTTGAAAGTAATATATGTGAAATGTGAAGAATAATATAGTGATTACAAAGAACGCAAAAAAAACACATCAAACCGAATGATTTAAATTGTTATCGTGGAAAAAAGAAAAATGGTGCGACGCTAGCCTGAGGCACGGGAGAAGTGGCAACATGGCCTCCTGCACGAATGGATGTTTCCATGGTAGTGATTGTTTATTAAAGTGATTTTCCTACGAAATGGCGCGCAGAGTGTCCGAATTTGAAATATGTGATCACAACCAGTTAATAACCAGTGTAATAAATAAAATAAAAATTATAATTAGATGTTAAGACCTAAATGTTATCTCAGGACAAATAGACTATATTTCAACCTAGCCAGATCATCGTGCATTTGGAACGCGCGCCGAACGCGCCATCTTGGACAGGGGGAGGGGCGAGACCGCGAGAGCGGCGTTGCCACTTTTATGTCAACAGTTGGTTACCAACTTACCGTAACTTAAAGCCTACACTTATCCCCCTCCCTTTCCGAAGATAATGTGTATTATGCAATGGATGTAACACGACATTGTAGAGCCTCGTAACTGTCACCCACTACCGTCGCCTTTGATCCTAAATATGCTGCCTATGGCAAACTAAAAATTCAGGCGTGTACATTCCAGTAGGTTGGCAATGTGTTGCAAGTGAATTAGGTTTTGCCCTGTAACAAATCGAGTTTACGGTGGATTTTAAAATGGAATGCATATTATTCCTCAGCATCCACTACTGCATTAGATGCATGTGTTTCCCCGAATTTAACTGCTCTAATTAACGTTTTTGTTCTAGACACTGAATTGACTAGGGAGGTAGCTTCATATCCACCTTAAGTTATTTTAAAGTTTTGAACACCTTTCGTTGCTGGATATAAAGGTAGGCTTCCTTATTAGTCCGGACGTTAAGGGACGAATAATGGGTCAACCGTGCATTTGGTGAAAAAAGCATGAAATTTGGTACAAATGTCCCTGAGAGCATACTCTTCAAATTCAGATATGGCGCCACGCCCGTTTTCTCCCAGGAGGCGGGTTGGCTACACTGAAGCGAGTGACAAGTCTTTTTCTGAGCAAACTGTGCTTCCTAGGCGGATATGTGCCAAACAAATGTTGTGGGGAAACACCTATCCTACAAAATGTATATAGTAACTTTTCCACGTACGGTCAGTATTTTCGGAGCTACAGCGACTTGAACCAAATTAAGGGACGAAAAAAAAGTCAACCGTGCATTGGTGAAATTTGGTAAGAATGTCCCTGAGACCATACTCCTCCAATCCAGATATGGCGCCACGGCCGTTTTCGCCCAGGTGGCCCGTAATTGCGGGTTGGCTACCTTGAAGCGAGTTAAAGGTCTCTTCTGAGCGAACCATGCTTCTCAGGAGGAAAGGTGCCAAACAAAGGTTGTACATAAACATGTACTCTACAAAAAGTATGAAGTACCTTTTCCACGTAGAGTCCTTATTTTCGTAGCTAAAGCGACTTTAAAAAGACTTTTCACTCTCTGAAGGGTAGCCAACCCGCAATTACGGGCCTCCTGGGCGAAAACTGGCGTGGCGCCATATCTGAATTTG
>JYFJ02007461.1:0-15551 GCA_000934665.2 Catajapyx aquilonaris
GGGGGAGGGGGGAGGGGGATAGAAACTTACTACATTACTACATACTACATAATTGAAGACGGCAATTTTACGAAATAGCTTTTACTGTAGATGGTATGACAACCTCCATCTAGAGTTTCTAGACAATAACGCAATAATTGCATTACATTAGTACGGTTATTACTCTCCTGCTCCCAAAGATACTGCTTGCCCCATCATTCGAACGCGAACTCCAATTAATAATATCTTGATTTGCGCGGCTTGCCAGCTTCAGCTGCATCACCGCAACGCCATTCAGCGCCACGAAGATGTTAGAAACTTTCCTGTCACATATATTTGGGTACTCACCTAAACGTTGTTGTAAGAAAGAAAAAAAAATAGCACTGTAAATTTAGTTTTCAACTGATTTCTCCACGGTGTATAATGATTGTTGGCTACATTGCATGATTGCAAGAGTTGCCAACAGATACCTGCTGTCCTGCGCATGCGCTTATTCTTGCTTCCAAGATGGACGGCGCTGAATGGCAGGGGACGAAGTTTGTGCGGAAGAGAAGGAATTGAAGCCTGTCGAGGTGAGGTCAGGAGGCTCACCCTCATTATTTTCTGCTACTAAATGTGGAGCATCAGTGTAGTTGCCAGTGCACAGCGTTTGAAGTGTGCGTGTGTAGGATAATCATTCATATGAAAACGGAAGTGTATGTGACAGCATATAATTTGCAAACTACTGGCATGGATAATGTGGTAGTCAGCATTCATGGCCTGCAGTGAGTGCAAACGACATACCTAGAACTTCCTGTTAGTAGTGTGAAGCATGAACTGAATCCGCCTGTACTGAATTTGAAAAGTTTTGACATTTTCCAGGTGGAAAGCCTACCACCATGACAGCCATTAAGCCTCACCTGCAGGTCAAGACCGGGGCCCGCCTAGCCTTCCAATACCGGACCTTCTTCCTGGTCCTTCTCCTGATTTTGATTATTGGTACCCTCACCTGCATACTGCTGCATTTCCTCCCCGAAAGTCTGGTTGATTCATCGGGGCACAGGCATGTCCCATTTTCCATGTCTGATTTGGATTTGCCTCGAGAGACTTTGGTGAAGCCGCCCAAGCGAACTAAAGGTGGAAATGGAGTGCCCAAAAGGAGCTGTCATTACTACAACTGCTTTGATGTCTACCGGTGTGGCAAGCGTGAAAGTTCTCAGATTAGTGTGTACATCTACCCGCCAAGGAAGTTTGTGGACCGAAATGGGATTCCAGTGGTAGGGCCTGCCTCCAGCGAGTTCAGGAAGGTGTTGGCGACAGTGAGGAGTAGCAGGTTTTACACACCTAACCCAGAGGAGGCCTGTATTCTGGTGCCAAGTTTGGACCTGCTCAACCAAAATCAGATCAGGCTCAAGGAGACTGGATGGGCACTACAGATGTTGCCACAGTAAGCTGGGATATAAATGGGAAACTTGATGACAATTGCCTTTTATTATTAGAGTTAGCCCGTATCAGCTAGCAGAGAATTATTGAGCATAGGGTTCACATTGTTTGTCATATGTTGCCTTCATAGTCCCATATGAAACTTGGTGTAGTTAGTGAAGCATGGAATCAAATTTGCAAATTATACTAGCAAGACATGATGGTAAGTCTTTAGGCCCAAGATTGGTTCTTGAACCGAGGTGAAGCACTAACAAATATGAATCTGTGCATGGAGGTGATTGAGTATGTCATTCTGTTTTTGTGCATTGGAAGGACTGGCTGGGAAAATACTTGATGTTAGGCTATTTTCACACGGGGCCACCATGGCAGCGCTGCCAGGTTTTTGCATTGCAGCAAGTGGAGCCTTTCACACATGGGGGTTGGCAGTGCTGCTCGCTGCCAGAAATGGTGGTGGTTGGCAGCGCGATTTTCGGCCCAGCCAGCCGCTGCCAACTGGCCGCGCCACCACGTGTTTGCATTGAATAATACGAAGCCTTTCCCACGAGACGCAACTTTTCTTGCGGCCAGCAGCAGCACCTAATTTATGCAGCAGCGCTGCCATGGTGGCCTCATGTGAAAATAGCCTAAATGTGATGAAAAGTGTTCCAACCACCATGACCGAGAAATAGGAAGCAGCTGGTTGTTTCTGTCTTGCACTGGAAAATGTTCTTGTCACATGTGTAGACCACAGGTTTTGTCAATAGTTTTTCTGGCCAAAAAATGTAATGAGTGCACCTTTTTAAATAATGATCACCTTCATTTGGAAGTTTCTTGTAAGCAGACGTAAGGTATTCTTCAAGATTTGCATGGTTACCATTTGTTTACATGAACTAGGAAGAAGAAATTTTAAGAGCATCTTGTAAATAGCCACTGTATGATAATGAAGCAATGTGATAAGAAAGTAGGTCAGGAATGTTGAGGAATGTCTCAGACTATAAATGAAGAGTCCAGGGGAAAAAGGGGGAATGTCACACAAACAATGTTCGTGAGAAATCGAAGAAATTGCTTTATTTCTTCACGTGTATAAGGAATAATAGGGATATCTTCACGTCATTATATGCAACTGTCCCCCTTGTACCCATGGAAAGCCTCCAGGTATAAGTGGCACCTACGCTACTATTGTACTGTGCACTTGGCAGGAACCCCAATGGAATTTGACATTCCCCCTTTTTCCCCTGGACTCTTCAAATGTTTTATAATACAGGGGGTCCCACTACTTGAAATTTTACCCAGTATTTTTTAAATAACATTAACACTAATGAAGATATCGCAACGAAATTTGAGCTGAACTAACCTCATTATGTGAGAAAGGAAGTGGCATCACATCATGTGCTGGAAATGGCTACCATTTGCGTCCAGGCAGGCCTGAACATGCTGCTCCACATTTTGAAAGGTCCTGGCTAACATGTCCTGAGGTACTGCCTGAATTTCTTGGATGATGTTTTATTTCAAGGTGTCGATGGATTGTGGTTTGTTCTTGTACGTATGACACACATCACACGTCAGCATGGCCAAAATTAAGTCAGACTGTCTCGGTGACCGCGTCATTTTGAAAGGACTTTGGCTACAGTGGTCATACGATCTTACGCCTCCTGATTACTTCTTAGGGGCTATCTGAAAGGGCGAGGGTGCTGAAACAAACCACGATCCATTATTCCCTTGAAAGAAAACCCCATCCAAGAAATTCAGACAGTGCCATAGGACATGATGGCCAGGATCTTCCAAAATGTGGAGTGTCATGTTCAGGGCTGCCTAGATACAAATGGTGGCCATTTCCAGCACAATGTCGTGATGCCATTTCCTTTCTCACACAATGAGGTTAGTGCAGTTCAAATTGAGTTGCGATATCTTCTCTCGTGTTAAAGTTATTAAAGAAATGACGAGTAAAGTAAGTAGTGGGACCGCTTGTAGTCAAACACATTCATAAACATAATTATATTGAATGTAGGTCATTACTTTGGGCTTGAACCCCAAACATCTGTCTTCCTAATAATTTTTGTTGGCAACCCCAGAAAAGCGTCTTGTAAAATTCGCGACCCTTAATATCCGAATCAACTCCCCCCTTGCTATGTTGTCTTCATTGCTGTACTGCATCAAATGAAACCCATTCTTGGTGGCAAGAGAGGATAATACGGAACATAGGGACTTGATATTTCTACCACAGCAGGATAGTACTAATACCTTCGAAATCAGGAGTCCTTAACCAGGGGTGCCCGAACCCCCAGGGGGTGCGAGATGGTCTTCCTGGAGGTGCAGAGCAAGGTACACCCCTGGATATAGTCTTACTATGAACTTAGTCAATGTTTTGGGCCACATCAGGTAATGTTAGACTGTCATCGACATTATTTATTTGTTGGTAGGTTCAGTCGACTTTAAAGTTATTCTGTGGAGCCGGGTGAGAATGAAATGTATACAGGTAAGAATAACAGCGGATATTTATTCAAGGAATAAGTGAGCACTAAAAATGGGCTTGCTAACAATCGGTATTGAAAAGCATAAGTGTTAAACACTGTTTGAGTACTAAGAACACTTGTTGTAAACTTACGTGGCGTGGACGTCCTGTGAGGGGGAGAATGTGGCCAAGTGCTGAGTTTGGCGGTGTGGTGTGCCCTGGAGGATCTCTGCTGAAGAGGTATCCGAAACCTCTTCTTTTATACTTAATCCAAACTGTTAAACTACTTTATGATGGTTTCCAATGACGCACGCAGATGCCTATTGACGTACATTGGAACACCTGACACTACCGATATCATCTCGATTGGATACGGTTAGTTTTAATGTGCTGAAATGCGTCATGTGTTGCTCTACATCAGATGACGCATTTCGTATTTAACGACGATACACTAAAATTGAAAGGCACCGTGGCCTTATGCAATGACGCACAAGAAAATAGTTTAACATGTTACATCAAAGATTTCGCAAGACTATCGAAATGTTGCAAAAGACTATGGCCTACTCAGCAAGGATGACAAGACATGGACTGTCTTGTACAAAGGAAAATTTTGGCTGCTCATATGGAGTTGGAGCTTTGAATAAGGAATCTCATCAACAACAGCTATGACAGGGTTGTGAACCGAACCGAACCCTTGCTCCGTGAACCCGATAACATCGAACCAGCTCCGGAGCAGTAGAGTCGGAGTCCGGAGCGAGCGTCGGAACGGGGACGGGTTCAAGGCGGTTCCAGGGGAGAGTGGAGCCAAGGTCGGAACGGGTCCGGAGCGAGGGCCAGAACTGGGTACGGTTCAAGCTGGTTTAGGGGAAGAGTGGAGCCAAGGTCGGAGCGGCTCCGGAGTTGAACCCGGTTCAGGAGCGGGGTTCAGAGCGGGATCCGGAGCGGGTTCGGAGCGGTTCAAAGCTTGGTTAGGTACTATATACGCCAAATTGTTTCATACCCCCGGGGTATGAAACAATTAATTTGTCGTATACCTAGGTATAGTGCTATATACGACAAATTGTTTCATACCCCGGGGGTATGAAACAATTTGGCGTATATAGTACTACATACCAACCCAACAGGGGGAAAGGCAGTAAAACCCCTGGATTTACTCCACAGTATGCATCATGTTTTCATGGTGGGAGAATGACATTTCCAAGCACCCGCGATACAGGGTGTACCGCAAATGTCACATTTTCATGTCATGCGCATTTTGGTATGTTACAATATGTCATGCGGATTTTTGTATGCCACAATATCTCATACCCATTTATTGGATGTCACATTCTCATGTCATGCATTTGTTGTATGCTACTATGTCTCATACCCATTTTTTGGATGTCACATTCTCATGTCATACGCATTTTTGTAGGCCACAATATCTCATACCCATTTATTAAATGGGTATGAGATATTGTGGCATACAAAAATGCGTATGACATATTGTAACATACCAAAATGCACATGACATGAAAATGTGACATTTGCGGTACACACCCTGTATCGCGGGTGCTTGGAAATGTCATTCTCCCACCATGAAAACATGATGCATACTCTGGAGTAAATCCAGCGGTTTTGCTGCCTTTCCCCCTGTTGGGTTGGTATGTTGTACCTAACCAAGCTTTGAACCGCTCCGAACCCACTCCGGATCCCGCTCTAAACCCCGCTCCTGAACCGGGTTCAACTCCGGAGCCGCTCCGACCTTCTCTCCATTCTTCCCCTGAACCGGCTTGAACCCGAACCCCGTTCCGACGCTAGCTCCGGACTCCGACTCTACTGCTCTGGAGCTGGTTCGATATTATCGGGTTCACGGAGCAAGGGTTCGGTTCGGTTCACAACCCTGAGCTATGAAAAATGGTAAAATTGTTACGTAAAACAGAAAAAGGAAAAAAATGAATCGTTGATCACGCCTGAATGGGTGCGAGAAGGAGTGACTGTCTTCAAAGGGGTGTGTATGTCCAAAAAGGTTGAGAACCTCTGTTCTAAATGCATAGGTAAGAGCCTGCGGGCACATAGCAAGAATGCCGGTGCAACTAATCCAAGATGGAGTGCGCACTGTCGAGCGTGTCCAAGTGGAATGAGCACATTGTTATTCCATTTCTGATGGCCAAGGACAATAGACCTGCTGAAATCTATTGGGGCTGCTTACACTGTACGGTGCATTCAAGTAAGCCAGATGCACCCACAATCCCCCCTTATCAGCTGGTCCACATGTGTAGTGATGGCAGGTGTGATTGGGGCCTGAGCCTGGCTTCTTCGGGGAAGGTCAGCATTGAATTGTCTGCCATCTCGGAATCCTGAACCATTCAATGATAGTAGTCTTTGCCACACAGCTGGCTGCTTACACTGTAAGCATCCTTCAATGGATTTCTGCGGGTCTATTGTCCTTGGCCATCAGAAATGGAATAACGATGTGCTCATTCCACTTGGACAAAGCAGATTTTAATTCCAAACTGGGATGATTTGACATGGAATGACCCTTAGAGCTCTTCACCACCTGCAGATTGGTAACACCTAACACCAGAAATTTCGGAATAAGGTCACGAACGTGAATGACAACCAGAGACCCGTACTACAGGCCATGGCAATTACCGACTTGTGCGTTAGTCCATGTGCCCAGCACTCTCTGGCATGACATTTCCTGGCGGAATACAGTCGGGCACGCTCGGCTCGCCACTCAGTCTCGTCTGACAGTTGCTGCGCCTTCGCATAAACTGCAAGATGGCGCCTATACATCTTAGAAAGTAGAGGAAGGATGGACATACATGCCCGTGTTCGTCTTTACCCTGTCCGTTGCATGGCGTCGAAACTAGCATCGCGAAACTTAGGCCCTCGTATAATGATTGATACAGCTAAAAGTACATGGTTCAGGGAATAAAGACAGTGAAGCTTGTGGAGCTCATTGGCCAGGACACACTTGATAATAAATCACAATTTTATTTCAGGTTACTTTGCAATAATCAGTTGTGTTACATCTTGTAAAATCTCTTTAGACCTGCTGTGACAGCAGTTTGAGAGATGGTTGGTAACCTTTGACTTGTATCATGCCAATGTATATTGTTGTTGTCATATTTTGCTTGATATATTATGCATTAGTTGCATCTGTTTTTGCCAATAAGAGCTTCACGCTGCCTTCAAAATGTTTCTTCACTGCTGGAAAACTTGAATTTGTGAATTAATATTTCCCTTATTTCTCTTCTCAGCTGGAATGGTGGAGAGAACCACCTTTTGTTCAATATGGTATCTGGAAGTGCTCCAGACTATGCCACTGTCTTGGAAGTAGATTCTCAGTCAGCCATGATTGCTGGAGCAGGCTTTTCCTCCCTTACCTACCGATCTGGATTTGACATCTCCCTGCCAATGTACAACCCTTATTTGGAAGGGACCAAGATACCCCAGTTTCCTAACAAGCGCTGGCTACTTGTGTCAGCTCAGACCAACATCCACCCAGAGTACTTGGAGGAATTGGAGGCTATGGATAGGGACAACTTGCTGCTGCTAGGTCACTGTGAAGGTGGACTGAAGTCGAACTACACAGTCAGGTGTAGGGGGAAAGATATGTATGAGTATCCCCATGTGTTGAGCCAGGCTAGGTTTTGCTTGGTCCTGAGAGGAGTCCGGCTGGGGCAGTTAGCTCTGCTGGAGGCCATGATGGCTGGATGTATTCCAGTGGTGGTTGCTGACTCGTATGTGATGCCCTTTTCTGAAGTAATTGATTGGAAGAGGTAAATGCACAGATGAAAAGTGGCATGGTGATAAGCATTGTAACATACTGATTGATATATAAAATATGTGCATTACAGGGCATCCATTGTGTTGTATGAGGAAGACTTCCCAAACGTGATGCAGGTGCTCCAAGCCATATCAGAAGATCGGATGGATGAACTTAAGGAACAAGTGGAATGGCTTTACAACAAGTATTTCCAGTCTATGGATGTCATCACTGCCACTGTGCTAGAAATACTCAATGACCGAGTCTTCCCTCAGAATGCAAGAGGTTATGATCATTGGAACACCAAGCCCAGTCCGGTGAGCATTTCACATGCATTTTTTAACTCGGAATAAAATAAACTGACCATATTAATTATTTTAATGTCTGTGAATGTAAATCCCCAAGTACTACACCCCTTCAAAAGAATTCAGCCACCTGGAAAAGTAGCTCTCTGGCTTAGGAAAACATGTTATATTGTCAGAATGGATGTCTTATTTAACTGTCTGATGTCCTGAGCTTTTTTGAATTGGGCGCGCTAGGATGTGCATAGAGAATTCGAACTTTGCGGTTCAATACGCTCCTGCAATCTCTTGGATGGTGACTCAACTACCATAGCATTCCCAGAATACCCCCTGCTTCCGCAAAGTTGAGTCGTATATGCCATGGTAGTGTTGCTCCTGCGCGATCGTGTATGTAAACCTGTGCCCTCAGTACAGGGTGTCCCGTAACGCCTGCACCATTGGGAGTTTCTCATAATACAGTGTTGTGGTAATATTATGTAACCATAATAACAATGTATAGTGACTGACAACCAAAGTGACTTTTCTTACCCTCCTGAATTTTGAAAATTTTTGGATTTCTAATTCTCCTTGGCCTGTTGTAGTCTTGAGAAAACATCACCTTCGCTGCTAATTTCCATGTTAGCAGGGTGAAAATACAGCCAAAAGATGATGTTTGGAAGCCACAACACTTGCATCCCATCGCGAGTCGTCGGCCATTGCCAACGAGGGATAAATAGGGTACAGGCAGGCCGTAAAGGTCCGCCATCTTTGATGGTTTGGCCATGGCACTTCACGCCAAGAATACGCCCGAATTTGAATTTTTTTGCCGTATGAGCTCCTTTAATGCACTTTTCTACGTATTAATTCCATAAGTACGGCAAAAATATTCAAATTTGCTCGTGTTCTTGCCGTGAAGTGTCATGGCAAACTGCCAGCGACATTTTCCGAAGCAGCAGAAGAAGGAATCTTGCTCGCCCGGCTTGCAGTATCCTTATCTTCAATTCCTTCTTCTGCCGCTTCGGAAAATGTCGCTAGCAATATGCCTCGATTTATGTCCAACACTCTACCTAAAGACTGCAAACCACACGAAACCATCAAATTGCCACTGGCCACATGTCATGGTTTTGGGGTGCATCCAAGCAGCAAAAGCAATGATGATCAACATAATCATTTGACAATTATGGCATGTGAGTTGGATGTTTTAATTTTTAAATATATCTACAGGCCTAATATAAAAATCCTTGCAGTGTTTGACCGAGCCCTCTGATTGGTCTGCCGCATATTGTTACCGCCACCTCTCTATTGGCCTGTGTTCTAATCATGCGCAATGGGATGTAAACAATGCCTCTGTTTGGTTGCCGGGGAAACTGTCCATTCACTCTCTGTATTGTTGCCCAGTTGGCACTACTGTGAAGTAGTTTATGGAATGACAGACACAGGACAGTTCTCAATTCTCACTAATCAGGCCGTTCGAAGACTACTGGAGGGCTAACGTTACAGCCTCCCCCGGCGCCCCCGGCGATATAGTGCGCCGAATAGGTACCCCAGGCTGCAGGCCTAGAAAAGAGCGAGCGAAGCGAGTGGTTTTCTAGGCCTGCGCCCTAGGAAAATGCGAGCAGAGCGAGGGTTTTCCTAGTATTGATAATAAATATTGTAGCCAAACATTTGTGTTTGTTATGTATTTATATGAATCTGGTCAAGTATTAATTTTGCTGGGTTGGATTAGAAATTTTATTATTAGTTCTTGGCCATATTAAGCTGAAAAGTGTTACTCACAAGTCAGACATTCCTACCTGTTTCTTGAAGTGCAGAAAGCAGCATTTAAAATTCCAGATTGTTAATAGTATTTTAGATTTTCAATAGCTCTGCAAAAAGATGCTAGAATCTTCCAGAATTTCAATTTTAATGTCAATGGTGAATGATTTCCAATTTTTTGAGTCACATTATTGTTCACTAAAACCAATATAAGGTAGGTGTACAGTCCCGGGTATAATAGCATATCATAAATGTAAACAACGGCTTTGGCGTTCCCTGGCAACTGGGCATGTTTGGACATCGACATATGGAGAGTGCTTAGCATTTGTTCTATTGTTGCCACTGTTTACAGGTAGGGATTGATGCTGGGCAACCTAGCGACAGGTCTGCAGGCTTACTAATGCATGGCATCGGAATAAGCGGGCTGAGGGGATATTATTTTGAGAAGGCGCTTTGTTATTATCACACTACCGTCACTTCCCACGATGATGGAGTTACAGAATGGCTGGAATGATGAGAGGGATGTTCTAGTAGTTGGTTGTTATGTCCAAAGAGTTCTGCTATTATATAATATCCTCCTGAGACCCGAGAAGAATTGAGTAACGCAATATCAGTTCCTATTGCATTTTCTGAACATTTTCCCAATAAGAAACGAGAAAAAAATTTTAGTTTTAAAATATCGACAAAAATGGCGACAAACAACCAATGAGAACATTAGGACCCAATTGGTGCTACAAAAGCAGAACGGATGAAAGCTGAAAATTGAAATACCACTTAATGGATCACTCACATAGTGCTCTATCCTCAAAACAATGTTTTTAAAATTTATTTGTGGTATTCGTGGTAGCAATTCCTCTCAGAAGACAATTAAAGATAAATAAAATCATTTTTTAACGCCACCACTCCAGGCATGGGGCTTGCTCCTTCCCTTCTTACCGGCTAAAGTGGTACCTTGCTATTCTAGATTTTAAAACTGAACTGCATAGTGAAAACCGCACTTCCTTATGGGTGTATAGGTACAGGCAAGTAAAGAAAAGTCACACCCATTCAGCTAAAAATTCCATTTTTCGGATGTCCGCTTAAATGGGCATTTGGTCTCAGGAAGAAAAGAAAATGACCAGTTCTCTACAGCAACAAAGATTGTCACAGAATCATCTTTTCGCAGTTCCTAAGACACATTCCTTGCGAATCCCAGGACATTCACTGCATTGCGAAAATCGCATTCTAAATATGAGTAAAAATATAAAACTGATCAGATGAGCGCCTAGCTTCAGCAGTGGAATCCGCCATTTTGTCCGCGATTTAATTTTCGCGGCCCAAGCCAGATATTTGACGCTAGGTGGCTACAGCTATTGAGGCCAGATTGTAATCATGGGATTCCAACAAATTACAGTTTTGTTGGCATCACTAGTTGGCGCCAAAAAAACTTTTCCAGATGTCCATTTAAATGGACATTTGGTCTCAGGAGGATATAATACGTAGAGGAGATACTCCCTATCCTTTTCCATTAGACCGGCTGAGGCAGCCGCCATCTTGTTGGAGGTAATATTGTTGTTCTAACAGTTGTCTAACAACTGGGACAACAACCAATAATGGCAACTGGGACGACAATTAGTTCAATAATGTCAGGCGTCCGCCATCCTGTTGGAGGTAATATTGTTGCCTGCATTGTTGCCTGCCTCACATTTCAGCCCGAGTGCCTCCTCTAGGTATATATATATATAATATAGCAGAACTCTTTGGTTATGTCTGGTGGTTACTATGGTACTATGTTGATGTTGATGTTGATGTTGATGGTGACTGGGAAATAAATCAGTTATTCTCAAAACTTTCTGAGAGTCAGACCTGAATCTCACAAGATGAAGAAATCCAACATTTCAGACACTGACAGTAATTCAAAACAAAAATGTGTTCCTTACCCAACCCACCCTGTCACCCACCCACTACTCCCCTTTCACCCGTTACATCTCAGAATTCACAGTTTTGCAACCCGTCATGAACTCGACATGCATGTCACCTTCTCCAGAGACTCAAATTCCCTCCACTTCCTCACCCACCATATACAGCCCAGATCTTGAGTTGTGCGACTTTTTTCTTTCTCCAAAAATGAAGACACATGAAGGGAAATCGGTGCAGTGCCAATACAGAAGTTGAGGCTGCTGTTCGCACTTGTCACCACTCCCCTTATATTAAACCTTATATTAAATAGGCAGACGAAAGCATGCCGGACTACTTCCCGATCATTCAGTAACTCCATGCATCCTGACTTATGCTGGAAAGTGACGATAGTGTGATA
Organism: Catajapyx aquilonaris; assembly: GCA_000934665.2. Taxonomy (NCBI): domain Eukaryota; kingdom Metazoa; phylum Arthropoda; class Diplura; order Dicellurata; family Japygidae; genus Catajapyx; species Catajapyx aquilonaris. The sequence continues at coordinate 11,919 of JYFJ02007461.1, forward strand.
ATAACGAAGCGCCTTCTCAAAATAATATCCCCTCAGCCCGCTTATACCGATGCCATGCATTAGTAAGCCTGCAGACCCGTCGCTAGGTCGCCCAGCATCAATCGCTACCTGCAAACAGTGGCAACAATAGAAAGAACGCTAAGCACTCTCCATATGCCGATGTCTGAACACGCCCAGTTGCCAGGTAACGCCAAAGCCGTTGTTTACATTTATGATATGCTATTATGCTCAGTACTGTACCAGTAGTGGACGGTGTCCCAAAGGTGGACAGTGGAGACTTTGAACCTCAATAACAAGGGAACACGGCAATATTGAGTGGAAGTGAGACATCTGGCATCATTTCACATCCCTTTGGGGTTGACTGATCACCACATATTTACCATTCATGGCCTACTTAGTGAATGAGGAGCTCGTGAACACGTCAGCTCTGATTTTTGCCTTGAAATGGGGTTTTTCTTAGCGGATTCGCTAAGTAGAAAGTAAAACCTTGCCATTGCCACATCACTCACGAGTCACCAACTTATCCACAGTCTACCTCAGCCTTGTCTCTCCCCAAACTGAACCTCAGATGGGAAGGTGACTTTCAAGCCCTGCACACATAACGCAACTTTTAACGTTATGTGTGGGATAAGTGTTTCTGAGGACCAGGGAAACCGAGCGGTATATGCGGGAAAGCATTATAAGCAGAAAGTGTTATAAACAGGGTAAGTTACCAACTGGCCCTTATGGGACTGATCAAGGGACCAGAAAAAAGGGTGTTAAAAAGTGAGTATATGCGGGAGCATTATATCCAGGTTTCACTGCATTCAAATATTCCAAAATCCAACAAAATCCAAAATTCGAAACATATCCAGTCCCAAGCATATCAGATAAAGGATCCTGTACTGATATGCAAACACTTTTGAATGCTATATGGTATATTTGGTTGGTACTACCTTGGTCTCTGGAAATGTGATACTTAAGATATGGTAGCTGAACATTTTAACACAGCATGTGTGTGAGGAAACATTTATGATCTTCTTTCCAGCTGCTGTTTTTTGCTTGTAATATGGAGCCTCATGTGTGTGTGAAATGTTCCATTGTCAGTGTCATGATAATGAATGATTCATGTTCAGGTGTTTTAAAAAAATTAACTAAGCATGTATTTTGCTAAGCATACTGACAGATTTTTCGAAGCTAGGTGTTGACTACTCAAGGCGGCTGAATTCTCTTTAGGAATGGTAGTGTATTCATTGAAAATGACAATGAAACGCTTATGCGCCCATCTCATGCAAGCCAGTGAACCTCTACCTCCCTTGACTGTAAGTGTCTCTTGCCAATAGAGTTGACCAGTCAGACAAGTTTTCAAAACAGCCCCACTGCACTGTGCAGAAAGTGGTGGATAGTATTGATATAGGTATCAACTGTGGCGGAAATGATTGTTTTTTTGAAGGAGAAAGCTTTTTTCACCAACAGTGCCACAACAAAGCTTGATCAAGGGCCACATCGGATTGGATGCATTAACATACTCAAACATTTAGAGTGGATGCCTTTCACTGGGTGTTGCCATCATTGGTGATTGTGATATATAGTTCACTCTCCAAGCTCTACCACTTCTCAAGCTGATACAGCTTGGACAGAGAGCTAATGTCACAGACAATGTCACTTCCCCCACCTAATCACCCTACAATTTTCTGGAGACCAAAGAAAACGCTACTGCTATAGTAAATGTTTACTTTGTTATTATAGTAAGAAACAATAAATAGGAGCGATTAATATGTCATATGTTATGTAAAGGCAGCTGCCGCAGGTTTATCCATATAAATAACCAATTGCCAATTAAGGATAAACCAATATTGTATATTATATAGGCTACCTACAGTGCTGCAACCAGTCCTAGTTTACTTGATAAGTGATGATTTGAATATTTTTTTCTTTCAGTCTGTGGGAAAAAGCCCTCTCTTTCTCCCAATGACTGCCTCCAAGTCACAAGGTTTTACTGCTGTGGTGCTGACCTATGATCGACTTGAGAGCCTCTTCCAAGTAATTCTGAAAGTAGTGAAGGCACCAAGTGTTGCCAAAGTTCTGGTTGTGTGGAACAACCAGAAGAAGCCTCCACCACACCGTATGGGACAACTTCATTCTCTTCTATTTCCCTTATTCTGCATTTTTTTCTGTGTATCGATTAGTTGCAGTATGTAGTATACACAAAGTCCCGGTTTACGAACGACCTGACTTAATGGCGATCCGTACTTACGAACGGCCTCCGAAGGCTCCCCAGAAGGAGAATTAATTTTAAAATTATTTCTCCACTTTCAATCACTTCTGTGTACACTGACCAACATCAAGTTCAACATAAATACATACTGTATAATATGAATTTATAATTGGGAAACTACATTCCTCCACTCATGTAAACAAACACACATGACGTAAGCTGTTAATTGGAGTAGCATCTTTAAGTTGTGTACAGGCATTCCAAATTCGTGGGTCGTTTTTTTAAATACCAACTGATATTGCCCAATAGTAGTTATTTTTGTGTAGCTTGTTATGCCCCAATCCAGGTGTCTTATTACTCCCAGGGGGTCGAATATAGCAGTTGCTGTAGAATGGGGTACCTGGTTTATAGGGGCACAAAAAGCTACAAAAAATAGTTACTATTGGGCGATATCAGTTATATAAAAAAACGACCCACGAATTATTTTTTAAAACACCCTGTATATGCTCTGTTCCTCAGGGATCCGAGTTACGTACAAATCTGACTTATGAACATTTTCTGGGACGTAGCCCTGTTCATAGACCGGGGACTTCCTGTATTTGAATAGTTGGCTGAAAATTTATAGATAGTTGTAAATAGTGTTATTGGGGGAAGGCGTGGTGGCCGAGATGGTAACGTCTCGGCTTGCTGTGCGGAAGGTCCAGGGTTCGATCCCCGCCTGGGAGTTCCCTTTCGCCTGCGCCAGTGGGTCTCTGACCCGCACCTTAAGTGGCGTCTTGGCAACCCAGCTTCCTGGGGGACTGCACATGACCCCTTTTCAGACATTGCACTTGCACCAGTGTCCCCTCCCCAAAAATTCCCATCTTTACCCTACATCCTTAAAGTCCTTGCACAGAGTTCAAAGAAAAATAAGAAAAATCGATTCAAATGGTGGTAATCCACCCCCCTAAGAGAGCACTGCTCTATCACGGGGCTTTAAATAAATAAATAAATAAAAATAGTGTTATTGGTTAATTATGGTTGTTGTCGATGTTGTTGACGTCCATGTTTGAAGCAGGTTAATCATTTCATTTCATTGCTTTATTATAAATTTTTATTTTGCAGCTTCAATTTGGCCCAAGATAAACAAGCCCCTTAAAGTTGTGCAGACCAGAGAAAATAAGTTGTCCAACCGTTTCTATCCATATGAGGAGATTGAGACGGAAGCCATCTTAGCTATTGATGATGACATTATAATGCTCACTGCAGATGAGCTGGAGTTTGGGTTTGAGGTGAGTGAGTGAGTGAGTTCACTAATCCAGGAGTAAATTGCCAGATCTTGAGAAGCAGCATTAGAAGGGAATGGGGAACTAGCCTTGGTCTGGGATTTGGGATTTTTGTTCATAACTAGCTAGCCCATGCCTGTAAACATACATTCCATCACTCTGTTGCATCAA
>KZ539690.1:762-14623 GCA_000934665.2 Catajapyx aquilonaris
GGGGGGGGGGGGGGGAGAGAGGGGAGAGGAGGTAGGTGACAGTTGGTGAAGCATTACTGGCATAATAATCAGCTTCAAAAAGTTGCAATAAATATCCTGGCAAATTTACAATTCCGTCTCATATTTTAGCATACAGAGTGGCAAGCCAGTATAAATCAGAGGTGACCAGGGGTTACCCTGGTGGAGCCAGCCACTAAGCCAGGTGGTGTAAAGTGAGGTAATATTCAATATTTCCTCCTTTCCATGACAATTAGGGTAATTTTAACAGCTCCACTGAATGTCTTCAGATATCTTGTGTGGAGGGACAAAATGAATGGCATATTGGCATTGAAGTATAGTACCAATATGAACTAATACTTATTAAAAACCGAAGCAGTTTGGAGGAGGGGATATGGTGTCCGACTGCTAATCGGGAGGTCCTGGGATCAAATCCCGGGGCCAGCAACTCTGACCATGGTTTTCTGTGGTTTCCCACGGTCCTTCCAGGAAAATTCCGGAGTTGCTTCCGTAATTAATAGGCCACAGCCGCTTCCTTCCGTCCCTATCCTATCCCAAAGAGCACAGTAAAATGAAAGCAAAGAGTTCCAGGCAAAACAAACTTCCCCCCTAAAGAGCTGATGGCTGATAACGGGGTATGAATTATGAATTATTTAATACATATTAATAGTAATTAAACTTTGCTCAGACACTGGGGGGAGGGATTGCTTTTTATCACAAAAGTTCTGAAGTGATGTACAAGAGCATAGAGCAAATGGTCATTAATGCAGAAATGGGGGGTCAGAGAGGGTATGTACTACTAACATGCACCAACTCCACCTTACCCTATGTGCATTCAAAGCAACTATCTGCCAACTCACCTTCCAGCAATACTTGGATGCAAATGTCTTTTCACAGACTCCACACTGGTACGGCCTCACACCAGTGTGGGTATTGTGGTGCTCCTCCAATAATCTTTTTGAGTTGAACTTCTTCCCACACAGTTCACATGCATGAGTCTTTGCCATATGTGCTCTCAAATGTTCCTTGAACTGACGACCAAACTGGAAGCTCCTCTTGCACACCTTGCAACGAAATGGCTTTTCTCCTGCTTGTGAATGCTCTTCTAGATGACGGCTCAGGTCACTTTTTTTGGGAAACTCACGCCCCTCACAGAGTTCACACAGATAAAGGCGAGTTCCATGCATGACTTTGCTGTGATCAGTTAAGCCACGAGCAGTTGAGAAAGACTTATCACACTCGTGACACTTGAATCGTGGGTCAGCTTCAGCCGCACCTGTTGACTCTGAATCACTGTTGGGCAAGTCATCTGGATCAAAATCATCATCATCATCTTCAGGCACTTCCTCCTCTTTAACAGGGACTTCATTATCTGCCTCATTATCATTTTCAATGCTTAAATCGGAACTAGATTCATCTTCTGCAGTAATCTCCTCCACCTTCACTGGCTTTGTCTTCTTGCGAGGAGGACGCCCTCGTCTGGGCACCTGGTCATTATCAGCAGGATCTTCAGGAGGTTCCTCTACTTCAGTCTTGGTTCCTTCATGATGTATCCTCCAAGTGTCTTGGAATTTTACTTGGATGTCCAGCCTTAATGCCTCAACTCGAGCCTCCAGTGAGTCAAGGTCGTTAACAAGTCTGAAACACTTTCGGCAAACCATGGTGGTGTGTACACAACCTTCTTGCAATTCTACTCCTACAACCACACTCAGCTTTGCACTAAGGGTGAGTCCAGAACTATCAGTAACATAGTCCTCTCCAAATATGTTACACGAGCCACGTGATGAAGGTGTCACTCTGGAATCACACACCAAGCAGGTCTGGCCTTCCTGGCTGCCTGTCATCTTTGCACTGCAATGGTAACGATGTAATGTTTAGGTACAATATATATATATATATATATATATATGGGCATTTTTGCGGTAACGAACCAAGGTTCGGACGATTTTTTTCAACTTTCATTGTGATTTTCCATGCTTGTGGTAAACCTTTGGGGATACTTTTTTTTTCTATTGAGTTCCAGGTACAGAGGGCTGAATTTTGCCACAAATCCGACACAAAATATATCATTTGATAGCGCCCGAGGAGCGAGAACAAACACAGTAACGAACCAAAGTTTCGAGGACACGCATTTCTGCACCGGGTTACATTGCGTAATAACTCTGCGAATTCTAAGTGGTTTTGATGGCAGTATAGAGATGCTCTAGAGAAGAAAAGTGCGAGGAATCCATTGGTCACCTTGCCGTACCGGTATCTGCTTTCCTTTGCATCGTAGCGCAACAAAACTCTCGGTAACGAACCAAGAAAAAAAGTAACGAACCAAGGCGTGCGATTTTCCACCGTTCAGAACCTTTTCACGGGTAGTATTTGTGAGCTGTTTTACCACTTCAGGGTGTACATAATTAAAACCAGGGTTGGCATGATTATAATCAATTGATTATAATCATTGATTATAATCATGATTATAATCAACTGATTTATAATGAAAAATCTTGATTATAATCACTAATAATAATAACAATAATAATAACAATAACAACAACAACAATAATAACAATAATTTAAAGAAGTTAAAATGTTGAAAGGCTAAAAAAATATCCTACCATAGAACCATAGTACCATGTACAGTCAATCCTCGTTTAACAGCGGGGATAGCCGGATAGGTTCGTGACTTCGTGTAAAGTGAAACATTATTACATTAATCATTTAATCTTATGGGAATTGGGAAATAGGGGGATAGGTTCCTGGGGGACCAGGTTCGTCATACATTTATCCTACCAATAATCACAAACTCACCAGTCAAAAAGTTAAAACTTAAAACTCTTGACTCTTGAGTTTTGACTTATTGTATATGTGTAGTAAAATACAGTTCAATTATCATAATCAGTACATGAGAACATGACAGAGCCACAGAGGTAGTACATCAGGCACTGCTTTCTGCGTAATACAGATACAGTAGCGTACAATAATACTGTAAGTGTACCCGGCCTTACAGGTATGTACACACGTGCACTACTGAATAGTGTAGTCGGCTAGTCGCTCCCAAGTAAGCTGAATCCGTGTTAAACGAGGATTTACTGTATATTGTATCATGCACTTTCCTTGGAATGTAACATGTTTGACAATATTGACGTACATTTCTTGATTTTCTTCAAATAGCAGGTGGGGTTTTTATCAGGAAAATGAAATAAAGTGCTGTACTACAAATAATATTATTATATTAAAATAATCTGATTATAATCAAAATAATCCGATTATTGGATTATTTTAAAATAATCATTGATTATTGCCAACCCTGATTAAAACGAGACACATCATGACACTGACCAGTCATCAGTCGATTCTCGTGTATTGGTCGATTGAGATGGCTGGGTCGTATGACCTGGTCATCGCTGACTATACCTCATCATGGGACTATGCCGTGATGATTGTGTATGTTGGATGTAACCCAGTATATGAAAAGGGTGCTGCCTGCCTACACACCAGCCTTTGGGGACCAGGCTGACACAGACACATCAATGAAGTTATGAACTGACTAGAGGGGAAAACATTTTAATAATGGTTTATTCAAAAATTCATAACCTCTGACCTCTGAGCACAGCCATTTTAGCTGCACCACATTGTAATGCATATGCATATGACTGTATAAGGAGTTATAATGTGACCATCTATAAAAATTTACTAAGCCTATAAATGAAGGTATTTGAAAATGGGTCATTTCAGTCAATTTTCCAACAAATTCAGATCTGCAAAATTTCAGATAAATGCAAATTTTTTGATTTACGGCCTATAAAAAGCGGGAGGCTCTCATGACTGAGAAGAACCAAAGACTAGCTGCCACCACCTGCCACCTGCCACCTTGACCGCTAGAGACAATTAACTTCCGGACCACCCATCTTGCAGTGGCATTGTAAATAGAGGCAACTGTTTATAACATGAAGGATTTGTGAAAATTTGTTTTCAGCATCATAAATAAGAACTATTGAAGAGCTGCATCTCTCCCCCTTCCTCCCAATAAAATCGGCGGTAGCATCAGGGCATATCCGGATAACACATCGCTGATTTGTAACTTTTTACATTGAATTTGAAATCAGAGCCCTCTAAAGCAGCCGTAAACTAATTTTGATGCTAATACTTTATATCTGTCCAATTCTCTGCACATGCTGTCTGCCATATTGGATCAACCATGTTGATTTTTGAATTTCTGACATCAAATCTGAAATCAGCGCCATTGAAAACCATTACGTAAAAATTTCTTCATTATTGGGCGTGGATTTGCTTATTATCTGAGCCGAGATCGGAGGGAGCACGCTCGGCGGCAGGAAAATGGCTTGGTTCGTTACCGTCCAAATAGATACATGGAGGTATGGAATTGGGCAGAATCTTTGCACACTGCTGTATTACGCGACTCCCACAGAGGTTTCCAAGTTTGATGCTCCAAATCATTGGCATAAGGTGTGTATAGGAATTTTTTGTAATTTTTGGTAACGAACCAAAGCTTTCGGATGACTCTGGTTAGTTACTGAAACTGAAGCACACAGAGATTACCCTCCGACAATTTAAGCACACCAATCGAAAGGGGACATCAAGCTGCATCCAACAGACACACTTGAGAAGTGATCGAATGAATGGCAATGCTTACAGAGGCGCCAAATGCCGCGCGTGTCCCCAGACACCAAAAGGCCTTTGGCGCGCACAGTTGAACGTATGAGCAGCTGGTGCCAAAGAACAGCAACACTGGCCAATTTTAAGGTTGGCAATGTTTAGTAGAGATGTTGAGCATCTGATTGGTGTGATCAAATGCGGCATTCAACGAAAAAAATAATCGTCGCTTCATGTCCGCTCTATCGCAAAAATGCCGATATATATATATATATTAGGTATAGTCAATAAGTTCCCGTCCCGGCCGCAGGAGGCCGGCAGGTGACACGGAGACAGGTGCTGCTGTGGTTGGCTGTGAGGTACATTAGCAGTCACCAAACTGGCCAAGAGTGAACTCGGTGTGCTGCGTAATAGCTGCGGTACACAGTCGCAAAATGTCGTTCACCATATCAGGCACGTCCAAGGCGGACGAACGGGCAGTAGGAGATTCATACACGCATGAGAGCTGTGTATGGAGGCACTTGCGTGGCGTACTCGACAGTGAAGGACTGGGTACGCCATTTCCGCAGTGGTCGACAAAGGCGCTTGTCCATCGACAGGATTGCTGAGCAGGCATACAAGCGCCGATCACTTTGAACCAACCCTTCGACGGACACTAGGCTTGCATCGTTGGAGGCGGTAACAGGTCGGCCTGACCGTGCCATGTCTGACATGCCTTGTCGACCACTGCGGAAATGGCGTACCCAGTCCTTCACTGTCGAGTACCCCACGCAAGTGTCTCCATACACAGCCCTCCTGCGTGTATGAATCTCCTTCGGTCCCGCTCCCTCTGCACACAGGAACTTAATTACTGCCCGTTCGTCCGCATTGGACGCGCCTGATATGGTGAACGACATTTTTCGACTGTGTACCACAGCTATTACGCAGCACACCGAGTTCACTCTTGGCCAGTTTGGTGACTGCTAATGTACCTCACAGCCAACCACAGCAGCACCTGACTCCGTGTCACCTACCGGCCTCCCGCAGCCGGGACGGGAACTTATTGACTGTACTAATATATATAATTGTGCTGATAATTAATACATTAACTAATAGCCCTATTATTGCAGATTACCATCAACTGTAGAGGGCTGATTCCTACTTATATCGAGGCTTGATTTGACAGCAAATAAACTTACAAGGGATTGACCAAGGGTGGTCGCCTTCAATTTGGATGAAACTTGTGTGAGGGGTCAATCATGTGCCATAAACACAGTGGTGAAAGTCCTAAACTCCCATTTTCAGCAGTTTACAAGATATGAGCGACACAGAAACATCCGAATTTTGGCTGCGCGTACAGGGGTCAGGCGGGAAAGGGACAAGTGCAAGGACCCTATACGTGCAGCCAAAATTCGGATGTTTCTGTCCCTCCTATCTCGAAAACTGCTGAAAACGGGAATTTAGGACTTTCACCACTGTGTTTATGGCACATGATTTACCCCTCATGCAAGTTTCAGCCAAATCGAAGGCGACCACCCTTGGTCATTCCCTTGTTAGTTCTGAACCTCTGGAAAAATTAAGCAATGTACAAAATTTTGTTTCAAATTCTGCATTGTCCAATATTAATTCCAGTAACCATATTGAAAATGCTTCACAATAATGATGAGCAGGACAAATGACTTTGGGATCCATCTGTAGCACCAAGTGACTCTTATGCCAAGGGAGCCCTACACTGATATCATCATGAAACTTGCAGATCAAGAAACTTGTCCTAGATTGCAGATCAATTCAGGTTCATGGTAGAGTCTATATCATGAGCAAATGATTGTGTATTGCATATTCGCCAGATTAACTGCCTTGGGATCAGTTGTTCACAATGAATTACTGAAATCAATGCTCATTTAACAATGTGACAACATATCAAATGGTAATAATAAAATTACTGTTCATGAACAATATGCTCCTCACAAAATTTTCCATCATCGGCAATTGTCATAATGTGTAAACTGAGTGAGGGAATGAGTCCTGGCAGGCAGGTACATTCGAGTTGCCACGCACCAAAATTGAATGTATTTTCTTGCAAATGGCAGCACTTGACACATTGCAGTTTATTCCATCAATTCCTTGGATTTTTTGCACTGGTCAGATTTTTCATTTTTATTTATTACATAAGTCTGGATCTACATAAGTCAGGTGATGCCCATATTGCATGCATAAGTAAAGAGTCCATTTAACCTAAGTTACCTCCTTACAGGAATTACCTGAGGTAGATATATTTTATATAGGAGTAAACCTATTTAATGGATGAGGCCAAGATGTGCTAGGTAGCCCACCAATGCCACCACCTCATATGCTGGCCCACTTTGTCTCCACACTCCAACCTTTTGAGCCTCGAGCTGCAAGGAAAAAGTAAAAGTGATTACAAGTTTTGAAAATAAAATATGGTGGCTAAAGATGTATCAAGTCTGAGTGGCCCGGTAATGTAGTGGTTTAGGCCACAGTCACTTCCCCTAAGAGTAGGCCTACCCATGTTTGATCCCAGAATGAGGCAGTGGATTTTCATCCTTTCTGGGTTCAAGTGGGTGCTCTCAATTTTCTACCACTTTCCTATTCTATCGTCACTGGAATTATTAATTTAGTAACAAATGTAACAGCTTATTCCTAAATGGGTGCAGGCCTATTCCAGTCTCATCATAACTATTACTTTATAATTGATATTAATGAGGTTGGCCCAGCATTGCCTTTCAACCTCCAAGGATAGGGAAGGAAGGAAGCGGCTGTGGCCTATTATACGGAAGCGACCCCAGAATTATCCTAGAAAGACCGTGGAAAACCACAGAAAACCATGGTCAGGGTTGCCGGCCCCGGGATTCGAACCCAGGACCTCCCGATTAGCAGTCGGACGCCCTATCCACTATGCCAACCTGCTCCGGTTTCATAACTATTACTGTGAGAAATGTGTCAATTTTGCCAGATGGCCAGAAAGTTTCTCCCCATCCCCAAAGGGTATGTTGGTGTATCTTTGGTTCTTCTTATTCAGTGATAACTTAAGTTAAAATGCTAAATGGCACACCAAGGCATGTTCCATATGATTTCCTGTCCACAAACGGTCAGTCTCCCATTTTGTGGCTCATTTCATTTTGGCTTCCAGGAAAACTAAAACTTTAAAGTCGTGAAATCATGATCTACTTGCCCAAACTCAGAATAATTCAGAAACTTTGAAATCGTGGCTGCTCGATTTGCGGAGAGGCGTCTCACACTCATAAGACAACACCCAGAGTGCCGGAATGCCATAATGCTGCATATCAAGTTTCAGCCACATTGCGCAATACCAATGGGAAGGGAAAAATCGAGAATCTTTGAAAATGGCAGAGAAAATTATGCCTTTTATGGAGAATATTTTTCGGTTAATGGAATTGGTCAAAACCCAATGAACATGTGTATCAAAAGAAATGGAAACACCAGGAGAATGCGCCTATGGAATTAGTTTTTCTCTTAAATGTAACGAAAATTTATTTTTACATTTCATTGGTCACTTGTCCAGACACAGGCATTTTCCAAGTTTCCCGGTTTTTCCCCTCCCAATGGTATTGCGCAATGTGGCTGAAACTTGATATGCAGCATTATGGCATATGTCTGTACATCTGTGATTATTTTCACCAAGATCTGAGATGACGTATAAAGATTTCGGCTCACTCGATTCGGAAAGACCCCTAGCAAACAGGTCCAAACTTTCAAACGATATATCCCAAAAGCTGTGCCTGACATAAACCTTCTGAGCAGAGAATCGGATTCAGTGCAAAATTTACAATAAGATTCGCTATTCACATTTTCAGAAAAAAAAAAAAAAAGTTTTTTTTGTAGAACAGTGATTTTCTGTAATTTACTGCCCTTTGTTTTGGGCCTTATCTCATAAACGGTGCAAGATATCACAAAAATAACGAAAATGTGACCCAACGGGCCACACTTTCCCGTGTTTAGGTTAAGGAAGTGTACCCACACCCAAAAAAGCGACAACCTGGAAGTGATGTGAGGTCACCTCAGATACGCCCCTGGGGTACCCCATTACAGATGACTCACTGTTGTATAGTTACTATGTTACTACAGTATGTATCCACAGAGTGGACCAAGCGAGTGGATCCATATTTTTCACACGTCATAAGAATCACCCAGCACAACATTTTTTTCACTCTTGCATTACAACTGTCAAAAAAAAGTGTTTTTTTGACCACCCCTACTGTTCACATCTAAATATTTTACTAATATTATACATCACACTTGAAATCCCATTACTTGTCTTGTAATTCTCTAGTTTCACATGTGGAAGAAAGGGTGGGAGTATTTTGATTCTCTCTGTAATGTTGCCCCAAACACCTGTATGTCCTTGTATTACCTCATTTCTACAGTAGTTGAGAGTCAGTGACATTCAGGATATATGAAAATCTTTGCAAAGGATTAAAATGTCAATCAACATGACTACTCAAGACCTGGAGATCATTCTTTGAAACTCCAAATCGCTGTGTGAAACTCAGTGAGATGGCAATCCCCAAATAATGCAGATGTCATCTTTCTGGCCTGACAACACATCAAATAGTAACCCCATATGGAAGGTGTTATGCAATAATGGGTCAACCCACAAAAATGGCAAAATTGAGTAAAGCCCAGGAATATACACCCAAAAGATAGTAGATCATTCAGCTATAAAATCACGCTGGTGAAATCTGCACACTTCTGCCATAACTGACCGAAAAGAACACTGAATTCAAAGCCCCTTTTCTCAAAACTGTTCTCGTGTGGGTTGACTCATTATTGCATAACATTGTCCATATAATTATATGCAGGCCATGCTAACTTGCCATTGACGTCATCTCTTTGTTTACCATTCCTAGTCAACGGAAATCTACCAAACGCACCCCTGGAACCTCCCACTTTTCAAGTTTCCATGGAGATGCCCTCATGCAACAATTAAGGCGGCCTACCCTTTCTTCCAATCATGCTTCCAATTGACATAAAAATTGGGTAAAAATTGCCAAACAAATGCCTTAATTGTTGTATGAGAGCATCTCCATGGAAACTTGAAAAGTGGGAGGTTCCAGGGGTGCGTTAGGCAGATTTCCTTCGACTCGGAATGGTAAACAAAACGATAGCATCAATTGGAAGTTTGCGTGGCTTGCCTATACCTGAAAACCAATACAAAACTGGTACTTTGAAAATGCTGCAACTTCTCAACACACACAATGACAGGCCAAATAATCATAGCACTCAAAAAGGGACAGCTTGCCTACTTGCACCAGCATCCAAAGGCTATCTCTGAACAATGGTGACTGCAACTCCACAACACTCTCTATGACATGGGGCTAGCAGACACTGCATTGTGAATTCACAAGGGACGTATCACAATACCGAAACAGAAACTATGCGCCTCAGCAATTGAACACCACTGCTTGACACTGCACTGACCTTAATATCACCATAAAGCGCATCCCTCTGCCCCTGCCACAGCTGACGCCGCAACACACCAACACCAGCCCTGCAATACACCCATCAGCAGCATCAGCAGAAGCGGAGCACGAGGTATTCCGCCAGCCATCCAACCAGCCGTGCGGCGTTGACGGCTGCAAAGTTGTCAGCACTGTCCGGCGCCACAACGGCCGCCAACCCAACCCTTTCTTCTTCACCCCGCTATTGCTACTTCAGGCCCAAGCGCCATCTTGAGTCGACATTCATCCGTTTTGAAGCCATTAGCGTCCAACTTTTCTGCCTGTGTTCCCAGAGTGATTCAACACTTAATTTGTCACACCAAGAAACACTTCCAAATCTATAGCCTTAAAGTAATCAACATAATTTATACCTACTAGGTGACCTCAGCTCTCCCAGCGGCGAGTCTTGCTACTATTAAAACAATGGACAACGCAATCAATAATATATTTCATATTCCACAATTGTTATTTATCTTTATGTACAGCCAATAAGCCACATGCGAACTTAAAAATCTACTTAACAATTTTCCCCACGACTCAAATGCCGAAATATCATTGGAATAGTGTTAGGTACCGTAAGTTATTAGCTAGCATCAATTCTGATTTAAACATACAGGACTGGTTTTATATGAACTGTTAATCAGAAAATATATTTACGATATGCATAATTTGGAGAGGTAGGTTGGGATGCTCTGGTTTTTATTACCCATTTTGTGCAAACATTTGCCTCCATAATGAACACTGACAAAAATCCTGCAAAAGTCTTACAGTATTACTCTAACGAGGCATGCCGGTGTTATAGTCTAGGTCGACCAGTTTTTAGAAATACATGATCTGGTGGCTATACCAGCATGCTCCCCAATTTTCACAATAACATTATTTTAGGTATGGTATCAGAAGCATTCGAAAAAATTTGACAAGGATCAAAATTATGGAAATTATCTCAGTTATTGCACATGCTGCCCATCCCCAGTTGCTGGTTGCTAAAATTTTTACAGTTTGCTGACGATATTGTATTTTTAGCTGATAACTCTCTATATTTGCAGAAGGAACTCTCCTACTTATTTGAAAAATATCTGGGTAGAAACAAGTTATGCTTGAACCTATCTAAAACCAAGGTGATGGTTTTCCGAAAAGGGCCTGCCTGAGAGACTGCAGTTTTCTTGGAACAATGAAAAAGTGCAAATTGTTGATGAATATAAATATCTAGGGGTACTGTATGCTTTTTATCGGGCGGCAAAGTATTTTGTTGCTAGGGGGAAAAATCAGTAAATGTCTTGTGGCCTACGCTGGTAAAACTCAAAACGAGAAACCTCAATATAGCTATGAGCTTGTTTGATGCGGGTTCAGTTATATTTTCTTAAAACATTCTTGACTCTGCCCAAATCCAGTGCAAATTATTTTGTGTTATGAAACTAGTCGACGTCCACTTTCAGTTCAAATTTTTAGAAAGTTGTTAACTTTCCTGAAGAAAATTATGATGGAACAAGCCTAATGAGGCAAGGATTCGATTTTTATTGTTAAAAATAGGGAAAGTACTAAACAGGGTTGGTTTATACTTGTGGAAAGAATGTTGATGGAAGCTGGGATCACATGGCAGTTCTGGCAGGCAAATTATGAGATTATGGATACAAATAAACTGGTTACAGTGTATGTGGAGAATACAATTGAAGTAGGTAGGGTGTCACTGGAAAACACACATTATAATCATTATCAGGCAATTTCCAGTGGTTACATGTAAGAAATTTACCTCCACAAGATGATGCCACTAAAATTAGTAAGCATGTTAATAAACATAAGAAATATGTCCAAAGTCTTATACATCCAAGGTTACTGTATTAAAGAAGAAGTTTGTTTGCTTTTTAACATGATGGTAGAAATTTCGTTGTTCCATGTTTTGTTTGATTGTGACTTTAATAAAGAAGCTAGGGAATGTATAAAAGACTTCCAAAGGGTTCAGCCAGACAAAATATATACACTGTTCATTGATATACCAACTATTAAGGTCTACTCTCTGTACAAACTTTTATTGTTGCTAGTTAAAAACTGCAACTTTGTGACATTATTTTGTAGAATTTTGGAGCTTCTCATATACTTTGTATGAAGGGAATAACCCTATCTATCTATCTATCTATCTATCTATCTATATAGTATGCTATGTTACATTGCTAACTTTGTAGACTGCCTGAGGTGGGTCTTACGGTCTTACACAAATGAGAGCTTGCTCGATTTCCTTTCAACTGGGATTCTCCCCACTCAGGATGGCTGACTGATGGAGCACCTGCACACTGCAGACAGTCGCCTCTACAAAGTTGACAATGTAAAGGTGGCCCAACACATCCTGTACAGTCGACACACAGAACTCCACCTCTATCTGGCCATGTGGTAGGTGGTCAGCCAATTGTGGTAGGTGCGGAACATGTCGTCATCTGGGGCCACCTGGAGCCATTCATTCACGCAGAATATGTGGTAGGAGTCATTCCCATACTTCCCTATCCCAAACAGCTCTCTTGGATACCTCCACTTCTTGGTCAGGAACTCATCCGTGCAATGAAGTAGAGTTAATCTTGCGCTCACAATAGTTACATTTTTTTGGACATGAGAAAGGGAGCAAAGAAAAAGTACCTGAAAAATGTTTCAGAGTCTTTGCTTTCTTCTTGTTGAGGTCCAGAGGTGCCATAAGTGCTGCTATGTCCCTATGTCCACCCGGTTTGCCTCCACCACAGACTCGGGGGTAGGCCATCATTGCTCGAAGAACTTCCAGAGTAGCTCCTTCCCTGCAGACACCCACAGAAATTAACCCTGGAACCATGGCGTGTCTGAAAGTTACGGCAACCGTGACATGGGGTCTTTTAGGACCCCATCCATATTTTAATTTTTATAAATTTTTATATAATGCTTTTCCATGTGTTGACTATATGCAATCATTCTTTGAACAATGCCTAAAATGATCGCTAATTCAAAATAAACATACACTTCCTGTTATATGATTTTTTTAAATGGCAAAAGTTCATTGTAATTATCATTTTAATGCATTTGAATTCATTTGGGGTCCTAAAAGACCCCACGTCACGGTTCCAGGGTTAATACACAGCATTCAGAATGTATTGCAGTATATTCACCCTGTGCCTGCAGCGGATAGGTTCCAACCCAAAGGCAGCCACACATCTTGGGCCCCATGTCTGCCCGTTTTCCCAACGGTAATACGGTATGAATTCAAAAACCCCTGGGGAAGTGGGGAGAGCGGATCCTCGCGGCTATCCGTCCAATCAGAGATGTGCCGGATGGCCCCTTATCATCTCGGATCCGGTTCCCCCCTCGCGTCGGAGCAGTTGGGTCGCAAATAACAGCTACTTTACAATAACTGTTATTTAAATTGTTGCTCCTGACCGTGCCCCTGAGCCCTGATATTGCGCCTGACCCCGCCTGACGCATAATTTCGATGATTTCGATGCACCCAAATCACCCAAATAGGCAAAGTCAGGGGAATTTTGTGCCCTATCAATCTATCATCGCGGATCAGGTCGGCCTTGCTGAGTTGCAGCTATTCCAATAACAGTTACTCAAATAGTAGTTATGACAAAGTAGCAGTTACTTCCACTGGGACGGCTAGCGTCTAGAGCAAGGATCCGTTCTCTTCAGACTTTTGTCCTGCCTCCCCACGATCTGTCTTGATTTGATTTATTCAAGATGGTCGCCGCCATCGCATGACTTCGACCGGCACTGTAATCATCGAAAGTTCGGCACCTTTTGAGAGGTGAGAGTCGTACCTCGTACAGCCGAACGCATTAACACCCCCCCCC
>JYFJ02007464.1:0-15570 GCA_000934665.2 Catajapyx aquilonaris
TCGGGCTTACTAAGCAACGTGCTACTAGCAAGTCATGACGCTGCGCTGTTTCCCACTGCGGGTCGACCACCCCTAGTGCAGGAGGGCTACAACCCCCTTTTAGCACAAGACACCCCATAAATGTAGCTTCGGTTCTCCCGGGTATCACCGTCCTCTCCAGGACCTTAATAGGTACCCCTATCCTTTCACAGGTGCCCATATCCGCAACGGATTGATCTGCCTCTGGGGATTCACAAGTAAGCACATCATTCCGGTAATCCACCACACAACCCGACTTCTTTAGGAAGGATGTTCCCAAGGTGATAGGAAACAGGGATTTCTTAACCACCAGAAACTTAGTATGGAAAACCTTTCCCCCAATTGTTACTGGTAGCGTGACAGACCCCAGTGGCCGTATTATTCTGTTATCTCCCAGACGCAGCACTATCTGCTCTGGCTGGAGACAAGGCCTGTCCTCCCCTCGAACCTCTTTTACCACCTGGATACCAGCCACTGAAAAGCTAGCACTACCATCCAAAAGAGCTGTAAACTCTTTTTCGCTGATGGATACAACTGTGGTGGTTGGATCAGTTTCAATTAGGGGTTCTGTGTGGGGCCCTTCTTTCAGTTGCGTCGGGGAACGCCCCCTTCCTCCGGCGCTAAATCGTTTCCCGGTGACCCCGGTTTCTTCTTTTCCCACTTTTTCAATGCTGCTGCCAACTTCCAACAATCCTTCTTCCTGTGTCCAACCTTATGGCAATAGAAACATTCTACTTGCCCTTGTTTTTGTTTGGCTTGGGTGGACGTCCCAGTTTTTACTGCGGGGCTGCTGGCTGCCCCTCGACTACTCTGCCTTCCCCGACCACCCCTGGACGGGGGTTTCCCACTGGAGAATTGTCCTGACACCGCCCCCGCAGGGGTAAAGGTTGCCTCTGAAAGACCCACATTGGCCTGCCACTTCTCTATCCCCTCCTGAAGCTTGGCGGCTTCCAACACTGCCGTCAACCCGGATATATTCTGGGTCAACACCTGGTGTTGTGTTCTGGGAGGTAGACTTTCAAACAACCTGGTACATGCCAACTGGGAAACCATTTCGGCACTAGCCGTAGGATAAGACCTCTTTATGGAATCTTTCAGGCGGACGACGAACCCATCAAGAGTTTCCTCATGTCGCCTCCGCAATGAAGCAGCTTCACTCTGCTTCAAAACCAGCGGGGTAATAGGCTCACAAGCCGTCCCCAATGCTTAGCTTACTGTTGCATAGGTATCTTCCTCTGTAATGGTTAATTGTTTATACCATTGAAACGCGTTTCCTTCTAAAAATAGAGGGAGCCTAGCCAACTTCTTTCCATCATCCCACTCCATGGCAGTGGAATATAGATCAAACAGATCCTTCCAATCATGGTAGGACCCAATACCAGTATACTTAGGTATCGGAGGGATACCCCCTGATGCCATGCTTTACTTTCAGGTGCCAAAATACCTCAAAAACCGGAGCGGTTTGCTCCACACAATTAGAGCGGTCTGCTCAAGGAAAAACACGGAGCGAGTGCTCCACAGGCGGACTGGAGGGGGGTGCCTCACGTCTCACCTACAGAGGAAGACGCGCACCGGCCTCTCTCGTGTAGACTTTGTAACCCGTACCTTTCCAACGCCACTATACTACACAATATAATATACACTCAAATCACACTCGTAAGCATACGTGGGAATGAGCAAGGGTGTGGCTGTGTGTACGTAGGAATAGGTATCCATAGGATGAGCACACATGAGCAGGTGCACCCCTAAGGTTAGGTAACAGTAGGGCAGGAACTCGTAGGTGAGGAACCCGTAGGTATTGATTACCAGATCACCAGATATTGCATACCAGAATGGTATTCGCAAACCAAAGTGCTCGCAAACAGAGAACTCGTAACCAGAGAACTCGTAACCCAAGTACTCGTAACCCAAGTACTCGTAACCCAAGTACTCGTAACCCAAGTACTCTTAACCAGAGAACTCGTAACAAGAGAACTCGTAACCCAAGTACTCGTAACCAAAGTACTCGTAACCAAAGTACTCGTAACCAAAGTACTCGTAACCCAAGTAGCGAGAGAGGTACGACCGTCCAGATCCCACACCAGACACCAATAATGTATGTCACCCTTGCGGTGAATACTAGTGTGTGTCCCCACCGGGGCCCACTACACCACGAAAAGAAAAATTGGGTACGTGTCTGGACGGACTTTTATTTCGACCTCCTCTCTCTCTACAGAATACCACTGTCCCTTATCAGTACCAGCACCCCCCTTTTATCCAAAAGGTGGGGGCGCCAC
The DNA here is from genome assembly GCA_000934665.2 of Catajapyx aquilonaris. Lineage (NCBI taxonomy): Eukaryota > Metazoa > Arthropoda > Diplura > Dicellurata > Japygidae > Catajapyx > Catajapyx aquilonaris. The sequence continues at coordinate 2,295 of JYFJ02007464.1, forward strand.
CACCACTGGCAACCCTAACCCGAATGGCGGCGCCACCGTCACGGGTTACACTTCCTTATAGAGTTATGCGCTTAAAAAATTCCAAACTTCTCTAACTCGAAACTTCTCTAACTCGAAACTTCTATAACTCGAAGTTTTTTCCCGGTCCCATGGAGATTTGATTATAGAAGTTTTACTGAATTATCTAACCTGAAATAGACTACATAGAATTTAATGCCAGTCATCCGAATTCAAGGATTTCTTTTACAATCCCGTATGTACAGAAATATTCCGGACACCGTATAAGCTGAATCCTCGATCCAAAATGCAGTAAACCTCTATTACGAAATTAATATTCAGAAGCAACTGGTCCGTTATTTAATATATTATTTCGCAGGAGGGAAGGGGTAGCCTATACATGATGACCAAACACATCAAGAGATGGCAAAGGCGAATAAAGGCACTGAAGCCATGAAATTCAGAACCATTCCCAGTGACAATGAAGTGGCTTCGAGAGTGAGGTGTTAAAGGTAGTGTATTATCTCTTAGGTGTGTCCCCAAGCTCGCGAGAATCAGTATTAGCGAAAGCGTGAATGAATTCCATTGGTCCGTTGAATCCATGGACGACTCGAAAAATGAAAATACGCGTAAGATCGGGTTCAAACCCTATACATCATGATAAGCTACACTACATGATCTCTCACCAGTAATAGGAGAAACCAAATGGCATCTCCAGATAAAGTGATCTCTTTGTCAATGGGAATAAAACCATGACGGTTAATCAACATCATCACAATACACCATGTAGAATCTACTGCCAATAATATTATTCCAACAATATTTCAAACAACTCTTTTGGTTGAAGTACATGGAATTCTAGACACGCATTAGCAGTTATAACAAACGGGCAGTAATTTGAATCCCAAACCCATAAACTCCAAATTTCTTTCTCATCTGAAACAATTTCCTGGAACTCGATGTTTAAAATGGAGTTTCCATTGTCAACACCACGCTTTTGAATCCGTCTTCGCTTCTTGGATTTCTTCTTGTAGCATATGGACTGTCGGAAGTAGCGCATAAGGCAATTCTCGTACACATCATGAACTAGTCGTCCGCTTTCTCTCTCTCTCTCTCTCTCTCTCTCTCTCTCTCTCTCTCTCTCCCTCTCCCTCTCTCTCTCTCAGAACCTTCTAATTGAAACCTGGGATGAAGGGTTCTCCACCCCCTTCCCTCACGCCTTCCACCCCCAAAAAATAATTGAACTCATGATTAACGCCATGTTCGGAAGAGAATATTGAGCTGGGGTGGCGAAAGGCCAAGAGATAAATAACAACAATAACAAACCACTTACCAGCTTCCATTCCCAGCCCTTATTGGATTACGAAGTCGGAAAGCCCGCCTCGCCTGGAAAGTACCGAGTGCGGTCGCGCCTTGTCATGCTGAGAAATGTGCCCAAGCCCAACCATTCCGCTCTGGAATTTCTTTGGGGGGCAATAAATGGAACTCATAGCCCTGCTACTAACAAAGTTAAGACCCCTACCTGTGCTGTATTCCTGACGTGCGCAACGTGTTACCGGATATGCCACGGGGATATATTAACTCAGTGCAGCCGTGGGGAGGGGACGGGAGGGGAGATGCCAAACGACCTGCACCCGGTTTCCTGCTCGCGTTATACTTGCGCCGAATAAGACTGATGCACTTTTCAGTTCAAAATACGATCTTTAACACTGGTTGTAAATGTTTAAAACGGGACGGTAGGGTAAGCGTAAATAATAAGTAATGAAACAGAGCAAGTCTGTCGGCACTAGAAATGTCATGCCATAGGTATTGCTGCGGATTTAATGCAGTTGCGCATATATATGTATGGGTGGGTGTGGGTGTGTGTCTATGATATACAGGGTGTATCAGAACTCTACCGTAAGCTATGTGCCAATGGCATAAGGGGCACCAGAGCATCATTATATGTAGAGGGGTCATCATGTCTAGGCAGCCTCATTACGGAGATAATTGCCTTCAAACACGTAGTACAAAGTATCCTGGGAGGTATGGAAGCCTTCAGCCCCGACATCGCATCACTCGTGAAAATAGCAGCTTTTCCATTTAGCTACTAGCATGTCGCATGTGATCTGTGACAATTGAAGGGCTTGGTGCAAGAAGGGGATAAGTGCCAAAAACAAAACTTTACAGGGGACACAAAAAAACCTCCGGATCTGCCCCCTTCTTACTACCAAAGGGAGCTGGGGTATACTATATCCACAGCCTTATGACATGCTCGTTTCCAGCCGGATGACTCCCATTCTTGCACCAAATGATCGGCCTTTTTTTTCCTATCCGAGCGGCCAATGAAGTCCTTCCGACCAAAATTGGATTTATCCCCTTCTTGCACCAAGCCCTTCATATTTGTGACAATCTGTGACAATCTGTGACAATCGCTCTTAGGCCCAATTGCTAAATCGCAAATGATCAATTATCTCAGTAATGAGGCTGCCCAGACATAATGACTCCTCTACATTAATTGATCCCCTGGTGCCCAATAAGCCATTGGCATATGGCTTACGGTAGAGTTCTGATACACCCTGTATATATCATAGTCACACACCCACACATATTTATAATATGCTCATTATCGTATTACCTCTCATATTGCGGCACGCCGGTATAAAACGAGGTCGACTAGCATGCCGGTACAACCGGGGGGTGGCCGGCATGCTGCAATAACCGTGGTAGATTTCCGTAATTTTGATTCTTGCCAAATTTTTTGGAATGCATCTGGTACCATACTAAAGTAATGTTACAATGAAAATGGGCGAGTGTACAAGCTGTGAGAATATGCAACTTCTGTGTTGCACAGTGTATATAAAAAATGTAGATTGTGTGACCAATCCCATCGTCAGCCTGCTTTGACAGGGGAACCCCCTGCTCCAACATACTGTTTAAATAGATATTATTGCCAGAAAATGTGCCTTTTCGATAGCCTTTACGTGAATGTTGCTTTTCAGGCAAATGTCAAGTTCGGAAAGGATAATATAACATGTGAAAACCTCGCCTTATGCCGGCATACCTCGCCTTATACCGGCATGCCGGTGTAGCCACCGGATCAAGCACTTTTTAGAACTGGTCGACCTCGCCTACACCGGGATGGCGCAATATGAGAGGTAAAACGGTATTAATTTTTCCTCAAATATATTTACACTGCCCTTCCCTTCCAGCTCTCTCTCTCTCTCTCTCTCTCTCTCTCTCTCTCTCTCTCTCTCGCCCCCCCCTCTCTCATCCAATTTATGCAGAGTGCATAATCTGTGTGCCGTACAGTTGACACACATTACCTCAGATCTCTTAGCAGACCGAATAAACTAAATGTGCCCGTATGTGTGGTTCACCCTGTCCTTTGAAGAGCTCACAATTTCTAAGCCCAGCTTATTAGCCCAGGTCAATGACATGTACGCTATATAGGTAACGCAAGCTATGAATATATCACCAGCTTTTAAAAACAAGGTATATGCAGCAAAAATATATTTTGTATAGTGCAATCACACAAGCACGATTGACTTTTTCTGATTATTTATTTTATTGTCTCTAATGAAGCCGCAGTGCTAGATTTCGCTGTCTTTCTTGTGAAGGGCTACTTCCATTGCCTTCTGTGTAGAAACCTAATAACAAGGTAGATTCGGATTGGTTGCATCATATGGTCATGATAAGTGTAGTTAACATCTATAGTATCAATGCCTAGATAAATCGAGTGCTTTAACCATGTAGCCTATTTTTAAAGTGAACCTAACAGTAGTTGTGTGCATTTTGAACATTAGACATATCGGTATACAAGTAATTAATTATCTGGACATGCGGCCACAAACTATCCCAGAACCGTTTATAATCACAACATTCAGATAGCCATTGCTGAAACATCCATCAGTAGCATGGTTTTTGACCCTTAATATTGCTAAATGAAGTCTCAATAATTAGCATTTAATCGGCATCCGAGTGGATAGTAGTCGATAGTAGCTCTTTTGCTGCCCACCTGGGGCCTGGTTTCTAGATCAACTCCTCCTCCCCCAATCCCCCTCCCCTCCCCAAGCAGTCTACAATCATGCTACGTTAGCACCCCTCTACCCCCTTCCACCCCATCGTTCTGGGACCACCCAAAGCCCCGCACCCCTGAGAAAGGCCCTGTTCAAATATTTACTTTGCATTTTGGGTTTGTTGACTCAAGGTGTCGCCTCGAAGCGGCGGCGTCCGGATGGGGGAACCGCAACCCCCTAAACCTGTTGACTCTGGGACTCATCCGCGCAAGGAAAGAAACCCGCGAGTTGGCTGGAGAGGGGGTGGAGGGAAGGAAGGAGGTAGCAGAAAGGGAAAACACTCATCCCTGGCTCTTCCGTCACTACACACTCGCATTTTTAAACATGCATGCTCTCTGTGAGGATATCAACTATTCACCATCCAATCTGGCCTCATTCTGTCTTTACACGAGTGAAATCAAGACATACTGGAGCCGGATTTTGTGTATAAGCCTACTCGGCCATTTTTACAGAATGCAGAAATATTATAGGTACAACACCACGGCATTTCAATATTATTTTCCTATTTAATGATGGTGTTACGCTGGTTGGAAATAGGTATAATGTCAATTAAGATGGCAAGAAATTTGTTGCTATTTTCCCCACAAGATTCATAGAAGCCCTATTTATGTTGGGCTAGTTCTTTTCGCATCTCCTAATTAACTTATGACAAAAGAGCTGTGTAATAGTACCACCCACACACACGCACACACAATATTATTTTACAAAACATGCTTTTGGATGATACTCGGAGTATATCAATCACGCGCTATATGGAATTCGCAGTCTACATTATGCATGCAACAAAATTCTGTTTATTGGGGAGCCTGAGCAACTACATGATTGTCTGTAATTATCTGGCATAGGGAAAGGGGTGGATGTGAGAGAGGAACCATGAGACCCCTGGTGACACCCACGCGAACATGGGGAGAACCCGTCGAAATATATTACACTGTACTCGCGATTATCCGGGTGCTGATTATCCGTGCATCGCCAAAAAGTCGAATTTAAAATTCGAGTCCGAAAAAATGTGTCGAATTTTCATCCCACTGCCAGATACTGCTAACTTAGCAGTACTGCTACAGTGCTGGACATTAATGTCGTCGTACTGCTAGCGACATTTTCTGGTGCCAGTGAAGTGCTAATCGAAGTAACTTAATAGAGTGCGAGCAAGGTCTTGGGTGACGTCACCGGCTGGGTGGCAATGGAGAAAGGGCTTGTCCCCAGCCGGTGACGTCACCCAACGCCTGCCATTTCTTACAATGCACGGCTCGCACTCTATCACTTCGATTTGCACTTATGCCGCATCGGAAAATGTCTCTAACAGACAGTGCCAACACCGGTACTGCCAAGTTATCAGTAGGGGTAAACCATACAGTTATGGGACACTTAAGAAATATCCAAGTTCACATCATCACATGACCCACAGTAATTAAATCTGCAGTTTGATTATATTTTTTCTGAATCTTCAGAATGTTTTCTTTCAAGCAGAAACTGTAATTTTGAAATTCTCCTTTACTGTCATTTTTGGTAATTAAAAGTTCCACAAGAGTCACAAAAGTACAGTAATGGGACACTTTTCACGGTTATGGGCCACCTTTGGGACAGTGGTGGGACACCTAATTGTAGGGACTCTATTGTTGTTTGTAGCACTTTCGTGGTGCAGGGTGTTTTCCAGCACTGTTTCCTACTGTCTCAGCAGTATTTCAAGTTTTAATCATCATCCCCCCTAGCCTTTGTCGTCATTTGCGTGAAAGATGCATTTACTCCGGAATTACCGAACCTGCCTGCCAAGCAAAGAATTTCCTTAAGAACAGATGACTTCAGATATTCCTTCATGTCCACCAGATATTCCTTCATGATTGTCACATTCACCTACCTGCCCACTCTGTGCCCACTTCTGGAGGTGTCTACCTCCCTGTCTCCCCTTATTCCATCATGTTGGGTAGTGTCTATGGCAGCGGTTCTCACCTTTGCTACATCGGGCCCCCCTGGAATTTCAGCCCCCCCCCTCCCCCCCAAACCAAATAACCCCGCCGCAGGTGATTTTTTTTGTTCAAGGTCACACAAGCTTAGGTGAATGTAATAACTGACAAAGTACAGTGGAGTCCTCCTACACTGTAAGCACATCGGATATAAGCAAGTAGAAAGGTCGGTGCCTTCATATTTCCAGCAGTGACAATGTACAAGTGCAGTTGAATCAGGATATTATAACAGACTGGTCTGCTATTATCTGACTGCACAAATCCTTATTAAGAATTGCACTTTTGGTCTTGATAACTGCTCCAATTGTGTAGAACTGCACGCTACAGTAAGCCATGAGAAGTAGTTCTTACCTAATCAGTGCGACTTTTGCGTCTGTTTCGAGTCACATAATTTTTGGATTCGCTCCCCCCTGCTTCCCCTTCGCCCCCCCCCCCCAGGGGGGCGTGCCCCACCGGTTGAGAACCGATGGTCTAGGGGCACTATTGGATAAAATTATGCAGGCTAAGCGTAGGCTAATGTACAGTACAGGTGCTGAAGCCAAGTATCCTGGTAACTGAAAAAGGTTATAGAGGGGGCGTACACATATTACGTCATGCTCTAGGATGCTTACTGATGATCAAAGATGAAGTAGGGCAATTTTTTGAAATTGACCTCGAAATAAAGTTATGGGCAGGGTATGCCCAATACTGTAAAGTGATGGTTTTGATCAACACAGTTGTGGGACACCCCCTTCTACTCATTCTATCCATACACGTTCATCATTATCTACAGAATATGAACAGATTGAGTCTATCCTAGCCATGCAAATTGACATCGGCAACCTGGAGTGACGAAAACCCTTGTAACTTATCACTAGCTGCACTGCTACTCGTTACCGACTACTTAAAAGGAAGTGGTCCTGCTGGAAGTGCCACAGAGACGCGAGGCTCTGGCTACCTTGATGAAGTCCAACCGGGAAAATAATTGTCAACAACGTTCGTCCAACAATGCAGTGCAGGCACCCATGGGCAAAAATAATGATCACTACTTTCACTACACACATTTTAATATGAATAAGATTACCAGAGGTGTCTCATTACTGTATGATGTCCCATTACTGTATTGTTTACCCCTAACTAGCAGTGGGACGAAAATTCCACCCAGTGTCAATTATTGACACTGGGCGGAACAGTTATACTACCTGTATGCGCCGTGGGGTCTTTTTGGACCCCAAGGAATTAAAATGCATTAAAATGATAATTACAATGAACTTATGCCATTTTTACAGTATATAACAGGAAGTGCATGTTTATTTTGAATTAGTGATCATTTTAGGCATTGTTCAAAGAATGAATCATGTATATAGTCAATGCATTGAAAAGTATACGTAAGTGTAGCTCTTTCAGGCACGGGACGGTTCCAGGGTTAAAAACCTGCGAAGCTCATTTTGTACGATTTCTAGGACCATTTTCCGACTATCTGTGTTTTCCGATTATCTGCAACCACCCGTGCAGTCATTAGCCCCGAATAATCGAGAGTACAGTGTATTTCCTCATAAAAATGACTGTCCGAACCTAGAAAAATTGACCTAGAGGACTAATAATCAGCTTAGTTTGAAAAAAATCGCTACCTAAATCGACACCTCGACTGAAACATATTCAGTGCCATTTCGTGGCGCATTCGTTTCTATTACATTCATAAAATGAAGAGTGGAAATGATAAAGGGCCTAAGTGCCATATTTTTGAAGCTGAGAAAAAGCGATTTTTGTGTGTCCTATCCGTAATTATGCTTTCTTGGTGATGATGACTTGGCAGATGCAACATACAATCAAGGCAGTTGGCCAGATGCAATAGTAGTGAACATATACCACTGCTTTATAATAAAAATTTAAGGCCAAATGTGAGGAAACAAGAAAGGCGTATGTGCCATGGGGCATTTCCTCATTAAGGTCCTAAGTGCCAGAATCTCACACTTACATTATTACCACGTGAATATGGGTATTTGTGTGGCAGTTATGGATGCCCATATCCATTTACAGGCTACAAAATCAATGTGTTCATGATTGTAAGGGTTAACTAGGAGAAAAGGTTCAAATAATAAACAGACCCCAAAATACAATATTTTAAACAACTTCTGTATTGCTTATTCGCTTGGCACCTCGGGCATGAAAAGAAACAAAACCCAACAAAAATTAAATACACTGTAATCCCGATTATCAGGGCTAATGAATGCACAGGTGTGGCCGGATAATCGGAAACCACGGATAATCAGAAAATGGTCGTAGACACCGTAAAATGAGTTATTCACAGGTTTTAATGTACTATTGTATGATAGTGTATGTTGATTTAACTAAGGTTTAATAAAAATATTAAAACTTAGCATATATTTCTATTTTTATTTCTAAAAACCTTTGTTATATTTCTTTGTTAGCGAGACATATTGACATTTTTTCGAACTTTGATTTTTAATTGAATATTTACTTGATCACATTTCTATCTACAACAGAAATATATTATTATAATAACAAAAATAATTACATATGTATGTAAGCAGCCGCGAGCATAAAGATGGAGACGGCAGCCCCTCACCTTCGGCAGGCTGCTCGGCCAATTTCAGCAATTGCTGTATCAAATATACTGTCATAAATACACGAACACACGCTTGAAGCAGCTAACTAAGTCCCAAAAATAGTTCATTAATTTGAGCCGGATAAAGAAAGGTCAAAAAAGGGCCTGCCGTCTCCATCTTTATGCTCGCGGGGGCCGGGGGGTACATACGTACAGTAGCCTGCATGTATGCAAGAAAAAAAGCTGCAAATTTTTACTCGTGTACAAAGTGAACCTAATTCAACGTTTTTCTTTGTAAAAAATTCCGCAACTGTTTTTCATTTTAACACACGGAATAAGAGATGTTTAGATATGAAATTTGCTTTGTATTGCTATCAATACCACATTTTATATCAGAAGTTCTAAGACCCAATGTATTGCATGCAATACAGTCCTCTAAGTCAACAATGGTGCGGAAATTTGAAAGATGTGTAGGATGGGTTTTTGTTCCGAGTAGGAACCTACAGCTAGACACAAAATCTGGAGCTTGTATGTTGAATAGAACTCTTTCAGGCAGGGCTGTGAACCGAACCGAACACTTGCTCCGTGAACCCGATAACATCGGAACCACTCCGGAGCAGTAGAGCCGGGTCCGGAGCGAGCGTCGGAGCTTGGTTCAGGTTCGAGCGGGTTCAGGAGCAGAGTGGAGCCAAGGTCGGAGCGGGTCAGGAGTTTGGTTGGGAGCTTGCCAGCTTGCTCCGGAGTTTGGTCCAGGCCAACGGCTCCGGAGCTGAACCCGGTTCCGGAGCGGGTTCGGAGCTTGGTTAGGTACAACATACCAACTCAACGGGTGGAAAGGCTGAAAAACCGCTGGATTTACTCCAGAGTATGCATCATGTTTTCATGCACCTGCCAGAATGACATTTCCAAGCGCCCGCGATACAGGGTGTACCGCAAATGTCACATTTTATGTCATACGCATTTTTTAATGTTACAATAATTATGTCATACCCATTTTTTGATGTCACATTTTCATGTCACGCATTTGTTACATGGCACATTTTTATGCCATACGCATTTTTGTACGTTACAATATGTCGTACACATTTTTGGATGTTACAATATGATATTGTCACATACAACAAATGCGTATGACCATTAGCTCTTGGTGTGACATGAAAATGTGACATCCAAAAAATGGGTATGACATACTAATTATTGTAACGCACAAAAATGCGTATGGCATCAAAATGTGGCATCAAAAAAATGGGTGTGACATAATTGTTGTAACATACAAAAATGCGTATGACATAAAAATGTGACATTTGCGGTACACCCTGCATCGCGGGTGCTTGGAAATGTCATTCTTACACCATGAAAACATGACGTATACGTTGGAGTAAATACACTGGTTTTTCTGTCTTTCCATCCGTTGAGTTGGTATGTATGACCTAACCAATCTGTGAACCGCTCCGAACCCGCTCCGGAGCCGTTGCGTTGGCCTGAACCAAACTCCGGACCCGCTCCGACCTTGGCTCCACTCTGCTCCTGAACCCGCTCGAACCCGAACCAAGCTCCGACGCTTGCTCCGGACCCGGCTCTACTGCTCCGGAGCGGCTCCGATGTTATCGGGTGCACGGAGCAAGGGTTCGGTTCGGTTCACAACCCTGCTTTCAGGTTTGAGGAGGCCATCTTTGGGGAATTCCTGCTACCAAATGAGCCATCTGGGGCATTTGGAGGTTTCGAATAATTAGTATTAGCCTTGGCCCATAGTGCATAATCGAAAAAAAAAATGGCACTTAAGCCCTTTATCATTTCCACTCTTCAAATAATGTATCTCTGACTGCACAGATTGGCATGCAACAGCAATAAGCACTGCCTACAGATATTCTGTTTATTTATCCGTTATTCATGGATTTCATTATTAATTAATTCCATGGCCACATGTGAATCAACCTGGTGGGTGTTTTATCATAATCCACAGGTTTTTTACAACGTGACAATAACATATGAATACCTAATGTGCAGAATAATCAGAATTACATTTGGGTCGAAAATGAGTAGATAGGCATAGTGTAATGTAACCTGTGATATGTATTTTTTTGTATCCCGTGATGACCCTTATGGGTTCGGTAGGGGGGTGGTACACCACCATTTTTCTTCCAATTTTCTTGATTCCCTTCACTCCGGTGCAGGACATATTAAGGTGCAGGACATATTAAGGGTAAGGATAGGGATTGGGGGGGGGGGGNGGGGGGGGGGGTGCAATGCAATGTCTGAAAATGTGTCATGTGCTGTTCCCCAGGAGGTTAGGTTGCCAGACATCTCCAAGGCGCGGGTCAGAAACCCTCCCGACGCAGGTGAAAGGGAACTCCAAGGCGGGGATTGAACCTGGGACCTTTCACTCAGCAAGCCGAGACGTTTCCATCTCGGCCACCGTACCTCCCCTCCGTGATACGTATTGTCCAGTCAGATTCCCAAGAGAACAATAATTTCAGCCTGCTAGAGAAATGTTTGCAAAGATATTTTCCCACGAGGGAAAATGAAATCTTCTGATTGATAACCGTCAAATTGTAAAATTAATCAAATGTTACCTTGCTCTGATCGTTATGCATTCCAAGATTTCAAATTCTTTTTTACCCGACGGAACGTAATGTGGGAATCTTCAAATTATCTTACTAATTGGGTATGGTATATAGTCATGCTTAACTGTTTGAACAAATCTGAATCCCAACAAAGAAGATCAGATCCCCCTTCTGACACCACGAAATGTGTGACCAGAGCAGTTGGATCACACGGAAGAATAACGCAGTGGGTATGTTCAAGTACAGTAATTTATTTGGCTCGTGAGGCGATAGGTACGAAACCGAAAAGGGTGAATGGTAACGGAAAGAGAGTGAGGAATGTCCAGAGGAGCGGACCGACCAAGTGCCTGGATATTCTCCTGGGCACTGGCCTCGAGTACTCAGCTGCACCCGCTTATAAGGGGGAGGCCGCAAGGCAGGATGGGAGCGAGGCAGATAGCAGGCGCGTGGTGCGCGTCAGGATGGAGGGAGATTAGAGTGGGCGACAGTCACGTGATATATCAGGTACAGTCATGCCAAAATTAGTTGATACAATGTCGCTGTTACATATGGCCGGACAAATCCGGTCACAGTAGTATACACCCCCCACTTGCAACTCATCCGAACATAGCGCGGTTTTAGGTTCCATGGAATATTGAGCGAAAGGGGACATGAATGGATCAAGGAAGTGCACGGAATCTAGGTCCTAATATGCGACACACCTCTATACGTATCAGACGACAGCATTTGTGTCACTCGGGATCCCAGTGTACCTATAGATTCCGTGCTATTCCTTGGTTCACTCATTGTCCCTTCACTCGATATTTTATGGAACGTAAAACGGCGCTATGTTCGGGGTGAAGTACCGCTCGTCACAGTAAGGCTCCTGCTTGACGTACGTCGAACCACCTGGTATGGGTTCAGTTTCGCCGGACCTATTTTTTCCTCACTCTATCCTGCGAATAAAATAAACTGCAAGTTACGTGCACCATAAATTTGATTTTCTCTCAACCTAGTGTGGTTGGATCACCTGGTTCGGTAGACAATATTTCGACACATCTCTCCGTGGATACCAATATCACGCATGTGGATCCGTATTTTCGTTATTATAGGCTTCGTCCAATAAGGCCGAGTTTCCTTCATTTTGAAAAATGCAACAAAGCGAGGTTTTAATTTCCATGATTAAATTGACATCACAATAATTATTATCTATTACAACAACTGAGGGATGTACTGTAAGATCAAAAGCGGCCAAGTCCGAGTAGTACAATGGCCGTATGAGTACCATGTACGAAAATTGTATGTCTTCCTCACGTGTTAGAGCTTGGAGTAAGCAGTTTTCTTGCCTTGGCCTGGAATCACCAGTCAACGACAGCTGCCCAGCTCTGAATCGTTTACTCCAGGCTCTAACACGTGACAAATATATGAACTTTTCGTACACAGTACTCATACAGGGATGGATTTTTGTACTCCCGACACTTTCCGCTGTTCGAAAACGGATTACCACTCGCATCTCAACATTCGTTGCTTCCATATCTGACATATGGACGGTCTCTTTGATGGGAGGGTCCTAAACAAAAGCACACTGCGACTGTGTCGAGTGGTCAAATGGCTAACTGTCAGTGTGTCATACTACTGTAGTACACCAGTGCTACCTTCCTTTTTGTGTATAGGACGTTGCAAGAAACCCATCTGGAAATAAATTTTATATAATTATGACCGTGGCTCGTTTTCATCTGATTGATCTTAATATTACCTCGTATACAATGACAATCTATAACATAACTTACATAAGTTTCATTGTTGCACGAGCTTTCATTGGGGGTGTTTTAAAAAAGCTCTGCGTGTAATTAGCAATATGTTTCAAAATGCTTTCAAAGTACTTTTTATTAAGCAGTCATTTCCGTCCTGTTACATTCCATGAGACTATCATAAATATCAGTGTGTAAAATAAGCTCGAACCTTGACCTCCAATGTCATTCGCAACAAATTGTACCAAGAAATTTGTTGCAATTATTCAGACCCTGAAAGGATAATATTTCCATTCAATATAGTCAAAGGTGGGCACAGCTAACCGAAAAATCAGCTTCTCTAACAGCTGATCAGCTAACTACAAAAAATTGGATTTGATAAATAGCTAAATTAGCTATTTAGCAAATCCAATTT
>JYFJ02007465.1:0-15534 GCA_000934665.2 Catajapyx aquilonaris
ATTCTCGCATACGAGGAGCCAACTGCGCATGCCCAGATACGAGGAAAGGGGATTAAAGTTGAAAATTTTCAACTTTAATCCCCTTTCCTCGTATCTGGGCATGCGCAGTTGGCTCCTCGCGGCTCCTCGTATGCGAGAATCTCGTACGTGGATACCGGCCTTTAGTCAAGCACTATAGGAATAAATGTACAGTATATTAACATACAAAAGGTACGCCAAGAAATAAAGGCTAATGTGGACTTTTAAAATGGTGTATAATATTTTTTTCCAGCTTGTAACGTCTAATTAAACAATACCGACGAATAAGTTCAAACTTGGAGGGCAGCAGGCAGAAGATGAAGCGCCAATAGCGCCGGAGCAATTATTAATTGTCCGCTGGGCGTAAAGTGTATGCAAAGTTTATTTCCCTCCCGGTTTGTTTTGCCTCCTGATATGACTTGGCAGCGCAAACATCATTCTCATTTCACTTCTTGAATAATTCCCTCGAGGGGCATCCACACAACTACAAGTATAACAAGTCTCATCGTCCAATATGATCAATCCTGGACATCATAATTGAGTCCATGAAAAAAAAAAATATTGGCATTACATATTATACTTATGTTCCAGGAACTTCCAGCCCAATCCAATAGCAGCTTATTGAAAGATGGGAACAACCTTCCCATGTAAATCAAGGCTCCCTATAAGCAACCATGGGCACATGTTGTTGAGTATAAAATTATTATAACAAGTATTAGTAAGTAATATGAAGGCCTTATTACCGTAATGCTATCGGATAAACTCACTGATGCATTGTGAATGATTAATTATTCATTCCCTCTAAATGCACACCCTAACATTGCAGGAGATTACTTCCGCTCTGTAGTTCTTAATTTCGGGTGGTACTTCAATTACGGATTAAGGCTAATTGTCATTTTATATTGGGAAAGGAGAGGGAAGACAGGAGGGACAGAAATCAAGTCTTGTCGGGCAGAAAATATCTGCTGCTCAAAAATGATGGCTTGCATAATATATTGCCTTTTCCTGTCTCACTGTCTGTTATAGTTCAGATCTGATACTCCCACAGCCCGAGTATTCTTATGTCCAAACTTCTGGCAAACTTGTCTGCCATAATACGTACTAATTAATCATCAAAAGTATTTTATAACGCGGTAGATGTAAATCCACTTCTTTAAGTTTCCGACTTCAGTAGCATTAATGACATGCTTATATAACTAAAGTGGTGTATTTGAATGTAGCAACGGCAGGACTACTGTTATCAGTCTATAGGCACTATCCCCACCACCTCGAGATCCGCTCCACTGACTCGTGAAACTCAAGTAGGCCCATTAAGAAAAGGGTAGAGTTAGTCGTAATGGTTATTGAAGAATCCTTTGAACACTCTCCGAATCCTGCTATGCTTTATCTGCGGAAACTGTTGTGTTACTGTACTGTACGTAACTGACCGAAGCAGTGGTGGCGGAGGGGATATGGTATCCGACTGCTAATCGGGAGGTCCTGGGTTCGAATCCCGGTGCCGGCAACTCTAACCGTGGTTTTCTGTGGTTTCCCACGGTTATTCCAGGAGAATTCCGGAGTTGTTTCCTAAACTAATAGGCCACAGCCGCCTCCTTCCTTTCCTATCCTATCCCAAAAAGCGCAGTAAAAACGAAACGAAGAGTTCCAGTCAAAAAAATATCCCCCCTAAAGAGCCGCCGGCTGATAACGGGGTATGAATTATTATTACTGTACGTAACTGAATCCAAAATTACCGGTTTGACCGTATTAGAAAAGACGAGCATAGTGCCTGAACTATACATAGCAACCATTATTCAAGTCACTACTGTTGGTCCACTAATATTAGCCTTACACTGTAAAAAGCAGCTAATGCTTTTTTTGCTTCTTATTCTTGGGCAGGTTGGAGGTTATACTTTGTGAAGAGGACACTGTTTTCCACTGAAGGCTCGTTGCATGAAAAGCGTAAAGTTCAATGCCTTGCATGTGGAAAATCCTGGCGAAATTTGATGAATCGAAGCCCGGAGCGCATTTATATATTCATGTATTCCTGATATCCGGATTGTCAGCTTCCGCAGGGGTTTTTTTTACAGCATCCGGTATGGCTCGACTATTATTCTACCTAAGCAGGCTATTTCCGTTATTGCCTGAGTCATGAAATCTCGAGCTGTCCTGCATGATTTAGCCGCATTAAAAATTGCAGATAGCCGCTTATTTTATTACACTAGTTACTCAGGATTTGTAATATTTAAGCTTTCAAATCTCAAAAAAAATGCTCACATATTGATAGCTATAAAGTCTGAAACCACTATAGGCATTTTAATTGTTGCATAGGGCAGTTGGATGATTGTTATGACATAGAGATGTCGACTGCAGAGTTTCATTAGTCAGGTGCAGCAGGAAAGTGAGCCTTCTCCATTTCGTTACAAAGACAATTTCGTGTGACGCTAGTTTGCAACTAAAGCTGCGTTGGGAGAGTACCATTCTACAGTAGAATGACACAGCTTCAATCTGAACAAGCATTTTGATGGTGGAAAAAGTCGCAGCTTTTCTGGCTCCCCAGCTAAACCACTACACACGTGGGAGTTTGAATGGGGTGGGAACGAGGAAGAGTGCAGTACCGAGATGTAAAAAATGCATGGTGCGGAACCGTTGGGATGCAACTTTTTCAAGTTACTAAATACCGGTTTTAAATAAATGCATGGTGGGTGGAGAAGGCACATTGTTTAATTCATTAGTGGGTGAATATTTTAGTTCGTATAAAAATTGCATGAACTCATTTTTCACACTTGTTACATGTTATGTCCGGGTGATGCAATTTTCATAGCTATAGCAACTAACGCTGGGTATGCAATTTTGAAGTTTCTCTTAATTATGTTATGTGGAATGCTACACTTGTTATGGCTAGGCTTAATATTTTATTGTCGCTTGGGAAGTACAGAGCTGCAAAAGTGTGACCCAAGGGTAAAGTGGTCCTTTAGGTAATGCTAAAATGAGTAGAAAATTCGTCAACATCTGCTCAATTTTTAATATGCAGGAAAAGTTTGGTTATGAGTGGTTTACCGTATACCATGGCAAACAAGGTGTTTAGTGTTAAGAAGATAACGGTTACTGATCATGATATTGATTATTGAAAGTCGAAAGAGCACTCGGTACATATTCACTTCATGTGCTATGGCTGGCCTTAGTGTCTAAAGCTCTATACTCTGTCAAGTCTGATATACCAGTACATTATACTAAATCGATTGGAAATTAATTAATGCATTTGCACACGATGAAGAGTGAAATCATTAATACAAAACATTGGAAACTTTGCAACAACTCATCTTCTCTAGATATTAGATCGATTAGATCGCCATCCTTACCCCATATCCTTTCATCCTTGCACCGGAGTCAGAAGAAGAAAAAAAATACAGAAAAATTGAAGGATGGTGGTATTCCACCCCCCTAAAAGGGCCTATCACGAGGTAACGTAAAAAAAAGAAGAATATATTAGATCGAGCAAAATACGCAACATGAGCTACCGGTACTTATTTGTAACAAACCGTCACCGGTACGTCAAAAATATACCTTTTCTCAGTAACTATAAGTCGAAATGTGTTAATGTTGTGACACATCGTCATTATTCAGTCCGACGCTGGAACACAAAAATTGCTTAAATGTTACTTAAAAATATCGGTGATTAATAGTCACTGGAATATTGGCTACAACTGTAGGTAGCACGACTTTTCCACTGCAGATTCGATCACGCATCGTGTCCACGTGTCGAGCGCGTCTGGGCCTTAGTGTTAGTGTATAAAAACATATTTTATTGATAACCTTTACGGTGTTTACCCAACCGGTGAAGCCTAACCATCTGGATTGTCCAGCATGTGCATACTAAACAATGTTATACTGTCATAACTGGACTCAGGAGAGTAATCAAAATTCAGACAGATATGACTGTTTCATATGGACTTTTCAGGAATTTTTGCAAGGTTTATAAGGGAAATCGACCAAGATCGACATAGCACCTGACCCTATAGAATGTGTAGGGTCGATTTGGACTCCACTGCACGCTCGTTTTCGGCGAAGGAAAACTTCCAATTACTGCTTGCTTTGTTGACGTCTTCCAAGGATGTTTACGCGATGTCGAGTAGTCAGTATCCACATTCTCGCTTTAGTACTAGAGCTTTCTAGTAAATTCTACAGATCAAAGAATTTCATGTTTACAGCGGCGGACCTGGCCTCGTTATTTGTACTTTATACAGCATAATCATAAACGGATCTATTTTAAATGCGGTTTTAATTTTATTTCACATGTTCACAGCTATGACTCCAAGGATTTTATCATAGCGATGACACTAATGGGCTCCGCGACACATTTATGGCAATAATTATGTGCCAATTACATTGTAAATCATTAAAGCCTGAAATACTGTAAGTTATCGGTGGACTCCACAGTTACAAGTTACAGTTACAGTTACAAGTACAATGATCAAGGGGTTAGCAACTCCCTGGAACCGGTGTACACACTGGCCAAGGAACCAGGTGGAACCGGCCTGGAACCAGTGTACACACTGGCCAAGGAACCAGGTGGAACCGGCCTGGAACCGGTGTACACACTGGCCAAGGAACCGGCCTGGAACCGGGTGGAACCGGGTGGAACCGGGTGGAACCGGGTGGAACCGGGTGGAACGGGGCTGAAACCCGGTGGAACCAGCCTGGAACCAGGTGGAACCGGCTTGGAACCGGGTGGA
Source organism: Catajapyx aquilonaris (assembly GCA_000934665.2). Lineage (NCBI taxonomy): Eukaryota > Metazoa > Arthropoda > Diplura > Dicellurata > Japygidae > Catajapyx > Catajapyx aquilonaris. Next base: position 4,734 of record JYFJ02007465.1, read on the forward strand.
ACCTCCCGATTCCAGGATCTGGCGTACACTTTTTTGGGGAGTTGCTAACTCCTTGACAATGATTTCTCATTACACCCCAAACACAAAATATTTTACAGCATGATTTGTATAGTTGTTAAAATGAAAATGGTAGAGCTCCGGCTGTGGGTATATTCGAAATTTCTGTGTTTCCCATGTAGTCATATATATATATATATACGAGCACGCTTTAGCTGAAATGGGAGCACTTCTTTCATTTTCTACTGCAGTAACTTGTGATCATTAGGGGCTAGGGCGCTCAAGTAAGGCCTTAGGAGATAAATTGGCTATGCCAGGAAAGAACACTTCCCTGTCTTCCCACATAATTCGAAATTAGTGTTGGGCAAAGGAAGGACGATGGAAGGGTGGCAAAAGTGCAGCCATAATGTGGTTCGCCAGCCAGCTATACGGTCATTTCCGTCACCATTTTACTAGACGCATTTGGCTCTTTCCATCAGCCAACAACGACATGACGTAAAATGAGGCTTGGGAATCAAGTGTCTCCAGAAAATTCGACCTTAGTGTGTCCTTTCTGTTCTCTTTGGACTGGTCCAAGAAATTTGCTACGATTTTTGCTTCAAAATTACACAACCAAAATCAGTTATGAAAATTTTGTGCAATATGTTGAGAGTAGTTTCAATTCATATACTGTAGCTGATAAGTTAGAAACAATATAGCGTTATGCCAAACACATATTTGGGGAGGTCTCTTGTGGCACGTAGCAAATTGATGACTGTGCCTCGAGGGAGTGCATTGGGTAGTGCAGTATTAACCCATGATGTGCAAAAGGTACGCATGCCCTATACCCATAAATCTCCAGGGTATGGTGCACGAGTCCTTAAAAAAAATCACTTTTAAAGTACATACCAGATGCAAGGAAAGTAACATGGATGATATATGACAAGCGTGTAGAATCTAACCCCAAGAATGTATTCCAGGTCGTTTCGTACTGTACACCATCCACCTCGCATCTTCCGTCTCCCATGTAATCATTTTTGCCAAAGGGCACCTTAAGAAGCGTTTGCGCACCACTTGGCAAAAAACTACGTTTATGTGGTCATGAAAGTAGAACATAGGCCATAGAAAAGGGCACTTGGGGGTATTTGGGTTTATTTGTATTACGTAGTATCGGGAACATAGTTATGGGCGCCTGGTAGTTTCCATTTTGATGCTCATTTTACACATCAATATGGTTACTGATAGAGCTCATCGAAAAAGAACTAATATACGGGACCTGTGAAGTTGAGTCCAATAATTAAACTTGGATCATAAAGATCATGTTTGCGTATGTCGATGACAAATGCATAATATTTCATATACATCTTCAGGATAACTTTGATTGGCCAAACGCCATAAAAGCTTTCTTCGAACAGCTCATGTCGCAATTAGCCGCCACCATGGCCATGGCCAAATCGAAGTGATGGCAATTATCATTACTGTCCAAACACTTTCTGCGAGATTTTCTCAGTAACGCTTGTTTTTGTTTCCGGTTTTTTTCTCCCCTTCAATTTCGCCTCACTACCCCCTCACTAGTCCCTACCCCCTCACTACCCGACATCCTCTCCCCGAAAATGGCCGTCCGCCTTTTCCGATGATTGAAGTACCTGCTCAAGATGAGGCACAACTGCAGACAGGAATAAATGACCTTGGGTATCTTCTAGGGATGCCGCCACGGGGCGCCCCAAAAAACGTTCGTAAGGCATCAATCGTTTTCAGTGTTTTGCGATGACATTTCTGTGACGTGGCCTTCAAGTTCTCATCACAACAAGACATGATACAGCACACTTGTGCAATATAAGCAAATAGAGACCTAATTCTGTCCCTTATACAAGTAGCTTGCGAGTTACTTACATTTATGACTAAAGTTCGGTTGTGCAGACCGTCAATTTAAACTATTGTTGGGTTAAGGACCGTTTGTTGGAACCAACCTGTTGTATATCACACATCCTTTGTCTGTTTCAGATTATCTGAAGTGGCCAACCTCCATCATATAGTAGAAGCATGGCGACTAATAGTAAGCAAATTGTGTCTATCGTATGCTTGTTAAGTTATTTTCATCGTGTCGTTGTGCTTTTGTGCCGAAATCATGAATATGTAAGTAGGTTCTGGGAAGCAGTGGTGGATTAAAGCATTAGTTTGGGCGATACAGGGAAATCCTCTAAAGCCAAAAGGGCCGTAATGCATATTTTAAAAGTCGTACTAGATTACCATGGCTACATAATAGATGTTTTTTGAAACATTTGCAGTACTGCTGGGTCGAACAACAAAAATGAGTAGCAATTCCCCTGAGCGCTTTAGTTGTTATCAATACTGAATTAAAGCGACATATTGCATTGAACTGGTATTATCTTAAGGTCGATACTACTATACCTGTAGGCCATATGAAATCCTTTTAGAGGCTGGAAATTACGTTCCTGAATTATTGCTTACATATTTTACATATATCTACCATGCTATATTATGATATTATCAGCGCTGCTTATTAATTGTTAATAACGAATTAAATGATAGTGACTAACAACGAATTTGAAATCCGGCTGGATTTGATATACGACTCACTGTCAGTTCGTTGCTCTCTGCCCTAAGTGTAAAAATTGCATGAGATTACAGTATGTGTACATGCAGTACGGCACTGTACATAATTTATTTATTACTCATAATGATAGGACCGATGTAGTTGGGCTTGTGACCATAAATTATATTGCCATATTAGTTGTCAATTATGAATAAACTATGAAGGCCTTGAAATTGTTTCAGTACGCTGCAAAATATATCTACATAACGAACAATACATACACACTGTAAGAGCAACAACAATGTACCGTGTATAGGATATTATTAAAAGCAGAATGCTACCGATGTTATCACCAGTTATTCGTCGAAATGGCTCTCAGGCCCATCTGCTTCAGGTGCCATCTTCAATCCTAAACATAACGGGGTCAAAACTGCACCCATTCCTGGATTACGATGCATGGTCCTACCCAACTAATTGGGTTGAAGGAACCCATATACAGCAAGATAAAGAAGAAATGATTTACCAAATTTTAGGGTTAATTGAACCACCACTGCAGTTTACACTCAGAATCTGAGTTCATTTAATCCAGTGCACTGAAGTGGGTGAGGATTAATCGCCACTTTGAAATAACTAGTTTTAAAAAAAAATCCAGTGGCGCCACGATTAGCTGACGACGAGATCTCTAGTTGCATCATAACCTTTAGTATAGTGACCATCAATTCATTTCCACGGTGTGTTTGCCGTTACACTGCATATTGGCCAGTAGGCATGTTCTTTATGACCAAATATCATGTGCACATTTTATCTGGCTGGGCCACTCGTGCTTCTTGTGCATACTCAAAAGGGAAGGTCACGGGGTGATAATGACGGATCTTGATGAAATTTAACATGCTAATACAGGACAATATATGATACCCAAAAATGAAATATTTCGTGCTGACGTCCATATTTGCAAAAGTTATGATGTCTTAAAGTTCCAAAAATAATACATTTTCATTCATAATGGGATTACATTAGCGACCACATATAAGACCACATTGAAGTGTGTAATCAGTTTCTACACTTTGTCTCATCGGAAAAAAGTCCTACATAACGGTTCTGTATCTCTTACGATTTAGGCCTTGATACCTGTCCACAGACGGACGGACGGACAGAGCCGTTCTGTAGGACTTTTTTCCGATGAGAAAATGTGAAGAAACTGATTACACACTTCAATGTCATTATATGTGGTCGCTAATGTAATCCCATTATGAATGAAAATGTATTATTTTTGGAACTTTAAGACGTCATAACTTTTGCAAATATGGGCCTCCGCACGAAATATTTCATTTTTGGGTATCATATATTGTCCTGTATTAGCATGTTAAATTTTATCAAGATCCGTCATTATCACCCTGTGACCTTCCCTTGTCAGATAATATTTTCATAATTATACGTACAGTAGGTATATGATACCTCATATGCTTAATACATTACGCCTACAATACAGGTGGGCAAAACGGATTGACATTCCTTGAGAATTTTGAGGGAATATTAGCCAGCCGCGCTGGACATAAGAAGATACAATATTTAGTAGTTTCTTTTTTGCGCAGTTTGTCATTGTTTTACCAATGGTGTAATTAATGTTGAGGTGGATCAGGATGCTACACATGATAAAAATCCTATTACCCCAGTAACGATGCATCCTCAACCAAATAGCAATTCAGCATAAACCCCCTGTATCCAGAAACTGGCCATTTCAGCTTGTCGGATTAGTTCAGGAACACCCTATCTATGGGCAAGTACACCGGCGTTTAAAACTTAGCAAGTGATACGATATGTTTCAGAATTGAGCTAGCATATCAGAAATTGAGTCCAGTTACCATTGAAGCTGACAATAGTAAAAAAAAAAAAAAACAGTATCGATATTTGTTAGTACAACCTGTTGTAGTTGGTCGTGTTATTGGATGATTTCAGCAGGCTGTTCACTTGAGAGCTGGATCGATGAATCCAAACCGGTTGTGTGTGCACCTCGCTGAACTTTCCAACGTGTGCGTATCGTTTAGTCGGTGTACGGAAAACAAAGCGACATGATTCTCGTGCTGACATTGTGGGATCAGAGTAAATGAGCTGCCCAGTATGGTCTGTCGGTTATCAAATATTAGCTTTTAATGCAGTATATCCTTCGCCACATGGAAATAGCAGGGTTATTGGTCACTTGGGGTTAAACAGCGGTGACATGGGGAGAGTGCATGCAACTGAAATCAACTGTAATCTGGTGCTGCATGTTTCCATGCTGACTTAAAGTTCCATGTTGTGCAGTTTTTTCCTAAGTAACTATCATGCCTTGTAACTGATTTTTTTTTTACAGCTGAAGATATTTCAAATCTGAGTTTAGCCTATAAATATCGGATTTGCAATATCGATAATTAAATGACGGTCTGTGGCTTCCAACGTGATTTAACAATGGAAATAATTTTTGCACTGCATTGAGAAATGAGTCCAAGAATGTTAGTGTTAAACTGATATTCTTCAATATTATCGTTGCTGGATACTATTATTATAGTCTAAATTATTTTCGTCGTTGTACCGAATAATACCGGATAATGTGGTACCGATTCTTTGCTTATTGTATTTTAAGCACTTCCCTTCTTCAGGACTTGATTATTAGATGTCGTTTTTGGTTACGGGGCCCGTACCAAACTATTTCCTACTTAGTGTCATTATTATTATTAGGTATATGCTGCAGTGGCCTGTTTACGTAATTTTGCCACTCCCAATTAGCCACACGCCGAGCCACACGCTTTCACGCTCACAATTTTGTAAACTTTTAACTAGGTGTAAATACCTGCTTCTGGGCCAATGATGGTTAACAAAATAATAATAAGCCTAGTGTTGTTAACGGGTTAAATATTTGGAGGTTGCGATATAGTTGGGGGTAAGCTATTTTGCAATATGCATATCAAAGCGAAAACATATTGAAGTACAATGTTGACTGACACTGACCGCTCATCGCCCAAATGTCAAATATTTGGCATGTATAGTGTGTCGACAGAGGAGGCCATTTCACTCTGCTACCTTTTCCACTTTAACTGACCTTCCTCTATACGTTCACACTATAATGTAGGATTCGGTAGGATCCAGCCAACTCTTTTAATAGTATCCATTCGTCATGCTATAACATTCTCATTAGACTTATTTCGTGACAGGAAAATAATAAGAAATTAGTCTATATTATTTTCCAGAGGGAAAATAGGCAAGGCTACATTTGAGGAAAAATAGTGATTGATGAGCCGGTTCTTCAAAGAGAGATATAAGATGGCTCAAGATGTCAGGCTCAACGACCACAAACCGAAACCCATTTGTCTTTTTTTTCCATTTGAAAATCTTCGAAATACTGTTGGGAGTCTTCCAGACATTTTCTGCATCCTGATGTGGAAACGAGGCGAAAGAAATAAATCGACTCGTCCATTCTTAACGTTGATACCAAATGCACCAAAAAAAAGTACTAGAAATAAGCCAGTTTCTTTTAGGCACACTACTTATCCGAATTACACACTGCAATAATTCCAAGTGTATCTGAATTATATTCAAAGTGATAACGGACTAACTGACATTTTCATCCAAAATGAGTTATTTATGACACATGCTGCAGTCAGCTCCTCCAATGCTGAACATGTGAACTATGCCAACTGACAACGCTGACATTTATAACTTCATCTTGTCGTTTGTTAAAATTAACTAAATGGTCGTTTTTCATCCTCATGGCTTTCAGCTGACACATATTTTGCTCATAAATTTCCGAGCATAGACTCTGCCTAGCAAATGTCTAGTTTGCCATTTGATAAGACGAAATTAACAAAGGGGTGACTTTCACATCATAGCCACTATGATGTGAAAGTCACCCCTTTGTTAATTTCGTCCACAATTGGATTTAGTCGGTTTTCAGTGTTCATGCCTTCAAGTGTCAGCTTCAGTTAGCAGCACAACCAAGAACACTGAAATTAATTTGTCGCAGAACTGCTTATTTTGAAGTAATTACTTTGCAACAGGTAACAGCTATGCTTCTTACGGCTCTTCACAACAATCACTTTATAATAATAATAATAAATAATAATTCATATCCCGTTATCAGCCGGCGGCTCTTTAGGGGGGATTTTTTTGACTGGAACATACTCTTCGTTTCGTTTTTACTGCGCTTTTTGGGATAGGAAATGAAGGAGGCGGCTGTGGCCCATTAGTTTAGGAAACAACTCCGGAATTCTCCTGGAAGAACCGTGGGAAACCACAGAAAACCACGGTTGCCGGCACCGGGATTCGAACCCAGGACCTCCCGATTAGCAGTAGGATACCATATCCCCTCCGCCACCACTGCTTCGGTTATCACTTTATGAAGGTGAATGGTGCTTTTCTCCCTGTCACTTTGGTCGAATGCTGACGAATTTATTAGTTACAGATTCATAACCTGTTTTTTATATAAAAATAGCCTTTTTGACGTAAGCAGTGCTAACAGGTACTGCCAGAGCCTCACGTAACTACTCCTAGGGCCGTATTCGTCCGGTTTTTTTTTGGTGGACGTGGTCGCGATAGCCAGTTTAAAGCCCACATGCCGCTCTCGCCATCGCTAATCTTGGAGAAGAGCATTTGTATGGGAAATTTCCAGAATTTCGGGGCCCAATCACAGTCAAACAGCTCAGCAAGGAAATACATTTCCAGCTAATTAGCCCATGGGATATCCTCGGTCGGGGAAGGATTTCATGCAGATAAGATAATAATGGGATTTTCGGGATTTCAAGCGATGTACCAGATTCCAAAACTTATCTGCAGCATTAGTAAAACGGGTTGCCAAAGCAGCAGAATTCACACCTCCACACTATGTCATATCCTTACGTATGTTATAACGGACGTGACACTCGGATATGATTACCTTCAAATTGGACAGACCCAATGCCCATATTCACATAACGATAATGTCAAAGCGTTTCGCTAGTAGACTGTATACAGGGTGATCTATCAAGAAAGGGGCACTGTTTGCTGAAATTTTGCTAGTATAGATAGCTGTTTATTATTAGAAAATATTGGGTTGCTTTTAATATGAGCACTCGGAAGTAACTGCTGCATTCTGCATGGATGACAAAATAATGTCTCGTAAAATTTTACTTTCCCAGCCGCTTTGTAACTGTGTGTCTAATACAGGGTGGTCCAAGTTCAAGTGTCGTTTTACAACGGCGATTAATAGCAGTGATTTTGCGATGACGTAGCAGCGACGCGTAAAATGTCCCACTTCGGCGCATCTTCGGCGCCATCGAAGTGGGCAATTTTACACGTCGCTGCTACGTCATCGTTAAGCGCTTCTATTAATCGCCGTTATAAAACGACACTTGAACTTGGACCACCCTGTATAGTTTCTATTAAATAAACAGCATTATTTTATGAAAGCAGTGTTCATTTCATTTGGGACTACCATATTACCATGTCTGTGACAAACTGCAGTTGTCTCAGCCAGGCTTCATGTTCAGGAAGATTATTAAATAATGAAATATTTCAAGTATTGCAGGATTGCATAACCTTGACGACGTCAAAACGAACCCGCTTAAGCATCTCATTTCAGACTTCTCCAACTCTTATTAAGGCAGGTATAATCCGAGTCAATAAGCATTAAAAGCACTCCTAGGAAAAACGTGCTCTAATTATCGGAGTGGGTATTTATTAGGAAAATAAGGCCACGCTAATTGAGACTACGGCATAGAAAGGATCAGCTATCGTGGTCTCATTATAACAGGGAACTGCAAAGAACTGCAAATTATACTTTCTGGTGTAGTAATTTAGGTTTTAAAATGTATTAATTGCTACTGTATTGCCACCTGATTAATCGAACGGCAGTAATAATCAAATAAAATAAAATAATGGCCGTACAATAATCATTATCGGATACTAACGACCAAAGCATTGGTTTCATGCAGATGTACGACAGGCGGGCCAAATTTGCATGCGGATTTTCCTGTAACTGAGAGGGTACAATGACTGATCTGGATTGACTCAGTGGGTACAATGCGTGTGCTTCTTTCATATTCAGTTCGCGTACTTGCATGTTGCGTGATATCCTAGATGGAAAATGGAGTTCACACGTCTATGAAAGCATGGACGCATTATTGGGTCCGGCTCTTGCAAACGAGAGTGCAATGTACTGAAGACGAGCAGAGCAACGTTTGCATTTTTTTTTTGGTGATTTGTTTCGGTTTATTGGGGGGAGGCAATAGAGAATTTCAGGGGATCCGTTATCCGCCACGGAACGAATCACGAACGCATCGTATAACTCCGCTCCTCCTGCAAGCGTATCGTTTGACACGGAAGTCGGTATAGGAGTGTTTCAGGTGTCAGCTGAGCTAGTACTCTACCAGCCCTTGTACGCTACCAACCCTTGCTGCCTTGCACTGTTAGTCCTGCACCCACACGCGGCGACGTGCACACCGCCTGATCTAGGTTGAGGTGGTAGCAGTAAGATGGTTTCCGTCAACGTCATGGAGATCGCATATATATGACGCTATCACCCCACCTGTATCGTGATACGCAACGTATACGTTGCGTATCCCGATACAGGTGGGGTGATCCCTATACGTATGGAGTGGGTGGAGCGGGAGGGACCGCCAAACCAATCACCGCTTCGGTTATGCTTCTTCGGGGCCCACGGAGTATCGTTTCGTAACATACGATAAGGCTCACTGAAACTCTCTATTATGACTATCTGAAGAGTGTGAGTTGGGAAAATCCCGGGAAAACCCACTCGAAAACTGAGTAAATATATTGAAATTATTTTCAGATTGGAAAATCGGAGTGTACCACCAGTTTTTTTTTGGCAGTTTTATCGTTGGATTATGGCCGATGTGACTTTTTCTAGAGCATTTTGTGCATCAAAAAATATGTCTTTCTTAATGATTTTTTTGAGGATATTAATATGCCTAAGATAAAATAGTATTCATTCCAGTCATATTTCAGATCGCCATGATGAATTGTAAACAGTTTATAAATTCTGTAGAAAGTAAAATTTATGCTCCTGCCGTGAAGAAAAGAGAATGAAAGCGATGAATTGGTTATAGGGCCTTCAAGTCGTCCTTCTCATTGGTTGACATGTTTATAAACATTCCTACTAATTGTAGCGATGGACACGCATGAGCCCAAAAAGATTTGGTGGATTTGAGCCAATTATAAATTATAATTTTATTTGGCCTAAGATTTTTGTGCTTACGTGTGGAACATATTGTTTAAAATTACTCATCAGATAGTGTGTAGCTGGGGCAGCCATCTTGGATGGATTTCGATTTCCTCGACAGAGAATGCGGAGACACTTCTCATAATACCTGTAACAATTTTCCTGCCATAACCTGTTTGGTCCAAAAAATTTAAATATCACAAGCTTAATAGTAATGCATATATGCGCAATTTTGAAGACTGTGTATTATTACTTTTTTTTTTGTTTGATATGTCCTACATCAGCATTTTGCGCAAGTTTATGTACCTGTGTGTGAACACTTCATTATTTATCTTTCATACATGCATTTGGTTATACAATGGAAAAATCACTTTAGCCTGGGCACCAATATAAAAGCTTGGTCGAGATTTTAGAGTAGGCTATACAAAACGCTCACAAAATTTTGGCTTATTTTAAATAATTCCTTGAAAATGTTAGTCCCATTGCAAAGCTTAAATTTATGCACCTTATAACAATCTGATAATATTCCTGTCAAGTACAAGCATGGTAAAGAGTTCTTTCCCAACTTGAGAAAACGCAGATTTAGTTTTGGAGACTTTGTTCGGCCGGAATATATTCAAGTTGTGAACTTCAGTACCTGAAAGGGGAGCATACAGTGCATTCCAAGTATTCGGGTCCTCTTAGTTATGGCAAACTTCGGGCGAAATTTGCTATAACTCAAAGGACGCTGATACTTGGAAAACACTGTACACTAGTTCATTACATATATTATAATCCCAAACGAACACACTACCATCATGTGCAACTAGCATTACGGATTCAAAATGAGTTATGCAACACGCCCAACGCAGATACCTGGTCTTGTCTTCAATAAGGTCTGGGGACGGAAACAGGTGTGTTACTGTAACTCTGGGGACGTTGACCCAATTGTGGGGACATTTTCGGTCCCCACAGCTTGACCCACGAGAATATCACCGTTACAGTGGGGACATGTTCCCACTATTTCGTTTTGCCGGGTTTCACAAAAGTCCATTTCTCGCAGCCTAGGTTAGTTAGGGTAGGTTAGGTTAGGTTAGTTT
>JYFJ02007466.1:0-15543 GCA_000934665.2 Catajapyx aquilonaris
CAAGACAAGAGTGTGTGTGTGTGTGTGTGTGTGTGTGTGAAGGGTTGCTTCAAGACCGGGATAAAGTGGCCAAAAGGATTTGAACCCGATAGTACAACCCGGCCTTAAAGTCCGCTCTTCAACTTAAGCAGTTTTTGAACTATCAGCAAACACCTTTAGGTCCATACCTACGTGATGCGGTGATGCTGGTTATGGTACGGCACACCTTTGAGGAAAATTGGACCAGAATGAGTGGCACATTCGTACAATTGGAGGGACACTTCTGAATTGAATTACAAGGCAGAAGGGCGTAGAGTAGATCAGTGACCCTAGATATCCAAAATGCGATATCTAGTGTATGATCTGGTATGATGTGGCCGCTATAGAATTACCTGCTATCACCTTGGTGCCAGCGGAAAACAAACGAATGATTGGATGCGGTTGGCAGCTAATCCAAGTGGCCCCGCAGCGTTTTGGTGTCCCCTATCAACTCGTTTACCAGGCCTAATTATTCGCTGGGAGGAAACAAACTGCCAGCTCAGATCAAATTTCCGCTTTTTTTTCTCGCCGCCTGTAATTTAATCGGGAAAAAAGTACTCCAATTTTCACGTTCAGCTTACATCCGCCTCTATGCACTTTGCTTTGTATTTATTTTAGACCAAGAGTAACGTCATGAACAGATTTACGCACTGTTGAGCAAGTACGACTCGCTAAATTACAACCCCTTTTTTTGCTATTTTCCTGCAATTTTTTTTTTGTCCACCTGTGTAAGTCTTTTGGAACACATACAAACAACTGGAATATGAGAAAGAGAATTAGTGCTCGCCCCAGCGTAATTAAATACCTTTCATGCAATCGATAATATTGTGCAGCACATTACATATGTAAACTACTGCCATTTGGGACCTTCCGAGGTAAAATAGGACGGTGTTTCAGCCCGGGAAGTGAAATTCCCACAGGTTCGGTTGGAATTCGGCAGACCAGCAAATTGTCCATATAAGCAATGTAGGAACCCCTCGCACACCATTTTTACCCTTCCAATACCATTATCCAGTCTCTCGGATTTTTAAAATGCAATTTTGTTGTAGCACCGAACATTGTGAAATCGTGGAGGGATATCCTTATGCGGCTATAAATTTACAAGGATTTGCGCCCAACTAACCTTATTATATTTTGCAACTGCACTCATTATTAGGAATCATTAGATTCAATTAAATATATTAATTTCCCTCCCTGCATCCCTCCTCGGTTTTTAGCAACGTTGCATGAGATGCGAGCTACCTGGAAAAGCACAGGCGCATCTGGGAACATCATTAGGAAGTTGTAATGACTTAAGTTCCGCAAAATTTGGCCAGAAATCTTGATTTACGGTAATATTTCTAGAGAGAGCCCTCCATTGAATCATGTGGGGGTGATATAAGAAATCGCAGAATCCAAGCCTCTTCCAAAAAGGTTTATAACTTGCTGCCGTTACCGGCACCAGTGGAGTGGGCCAAATTATGGCTTCTTGTCGGAGGAAGGATTTACCAGGGTCAAGTTTCCAAACTTTCTACTCTTTTGTGTCCAAGAGATGGATGGATGGATGCCATTTACACCATATTCATTCTCTTCAAAATGGTTTTCATCGTCCGGCTAAACATTCTAAAATCACACGCCGAGTTAAAAACATTGGTAAAAGGGTCAATGTCGTTTCTTATTGGTTCATTCCCCTCTTGCTTCCCCAGGTTCCGTGATGTTGCTCAACTATCAAAAAATGGGAAGAGGTAATTTCAAGGTTGAAGTGTTTTCCTCTTCTACAGAAATGGTATTTGAGCAGCGTAATACTTCAGCAGAGCATGTTTTGGAAGGAAACCAGTACACACTCAATATTCCATACGTTACCTACAGGTATCGAACAGCTCGGATGATATTCTTCTCCAACCGATATATTATATCCTTCGTTTGAAGCGGTTGCTGACAGAAGCTCATCGCATCACGAAATGCCAAATGGGATTTTCCTTCAGGACGAAACGGATCATTTGCTCAGTTGGTGAGCTTGCAGCTGACAAGACCGAAGAGAGTCGCGGGTTAAGAAAAAAATATATATATAGAAAAAAGCTGGTCTAAGATGAAATGCTCTATTCTCTTTTAGGAGCAATATAGACAGTGGTATGACCTAAAAAGCCAAACATAGGACCACACATAGTGTAGAGTATACGTTGCGTTGTCTATATATCCGGTATATGAAAACGCATAAATTCCTCTGCATTCCCTATGCACATTTTCCCTTCAACCGTTCGGATTTTTGCTAAAATGCGCTTGTCCCCCAGTCAAATAACTGATAGCAGAGGTCGGTGACCTTACGATATTCGCCGCCCCAGAAAATCAATTGAATGTGGTCATAGGTGCAGCTGCATATCCCTAAGCGCGGAGTGGTGTACATTTACATCTGCATGTGGGAACCCTGGTCATTACCGAACCCAAAATGCGAATAGTCAGCCAAACAAACCGTTTCATCCATTGCGGGATCTGCATAACATCCACTCGCAGCTTCATCGTTGGCTTTGTTCTTGCGGAATAAACTCGGTTTGGTCAGGTCCACACATTACTTCTACCAGTTGGAGGTCCCAGCAGCCGAGACCAGTTATATGCATTTTTTTGCACGTTTCTACTGAACAAGGTTCTTTCTTCTGTTCGCATGCTGGGGCACCATGAAGAAAAAAAGGTGCAAAAAACATCGTTGTTGAAGATACACCTTTAAGCCAAACTCCTGGTGACGTGAATCCTTCGCAGCTAATCGGACTTTTACAACGGGAGAATCATTTCGCATGAAAGCGACAATGGCTCCCAATTGCGCGCATTTTGCGAACGATCCCGTCTCATTAACCGGGACAAATGAGAGCTGAATACTCCGATTTCAGCACTTTTCAGGCCTGCAAACTGCAACTCTAATCATGGTTGCACACATCCCGTGAAACTTTCGAACCCTGTAATTCCCATGGAAAAACATGATCCGAGCGCAACAAATCTTTAAAATCCACTTTGCATTTTGTAGGCCTCCTGCGTTGATAAATAGCGAGCACTTATAGGAGGGTTTGCCATCAATCGGATTATGATGCGGAATTAAATTATCCAGATTGGGGCATGGAATGGTGGGCGGGGAAGGGCTATAATTCATCGCGACCCGTTGCGTGCAGCTTAACCTCAGCCCGTTTCCTTCGGATGTCAAGCAGCAATTAGGCTCTTGTCAACGCGTGTAATGTCATCTAACTACTCATCACAGACCAGATTCTCGGCCCTCCATGTCTCACAGATTGTTTATCGTTATTCACTTTTGCATATCCACAATTATTATGAATCCACTTCATTAGCCACATGCCCAAGGGGGGGAAACGGCCAATCACTCAACTCTTCATTCGCTCAAATATTTGTGACGTTTTAATTACCATACACGTTATTCCAAAATAACAATGTTTATAAAGCCCTCGCGACTACTGTAGTTTTATTTTAATTTGAAAACAAAAGAACATTTCTGTTGTCACTGATTAGCCTCCATTGAACTGTATTGTACATATGAAGCTGCCTTGTAACATTTTTTATATTTTTATATTTTACCCCGTGATACAACTATAAGCCGTTATAGGAGGTGGCACACCACCATCAGTTTTCCAGTGGATATAACTTTTCTACTCTCACCGGTGCAAGGAAACAGGGTAGGGATAGGGATTTTTGGGGAGGGAACATGGGTGCAAGTGCAATGTCTGTTAAGGGGTAATGTGCTGTTCCCCAGGAGGTTAGGTTGCCAGGCATCTCCAAGGCGCAGGTCGAGACCCTCCTGACGCAGGTGAAAGGGAACTCTCAGGCGGGGATAGAACCTGGGACCTTTCACTCAGCAAGCCGAGACGTTACCATCTCGGCCACCACACCTCCCCGCCTTGTAACATAAATAGTTGCATGCCATGCAGAAGAGAAAATCTACTGTCCACATTATTGGAGTTTATTACACGACGGTATACCTGACAGAACGTTTCATCCTGTCAGTTACTAACCTATGAGCCTCTCTTTCATTGCGTAAAGCCTACCTGCCAGGCGTCAGGCGCATTATTTTATTGTCGTCGGCGTGTAAAGGCAATGTACTGAATGGTGTAAAATGGGCGCACTCAAGTAAAAGTATCGGTGTATAATACATGCTCAACGTCAATTTATATTATTGCTTTTGTGACATAGTCACTGAGGAGACAGCAATGATTTTTAAGTCACAATTCCAGTGGATAGAACCACCAATTTCAGCTCGGTTGGCAACTATGAAAATAGGGCATGACAACCCAAAGAGCTTAATACTAGTATTAAGCTCTTTGTGACAACCATTGCCATAAAAATTAAAATTAAAATTTTGGAAGCTTCCCAGCGCCTTCTGTAGTACTTGTATTGAGAAAATGAATGCATAGTTGTGGCTTTCAAGCACACAATTTTATGCCTTCAAACGGGATGAACTTGGTCCAAAATTTCCATTTTACGAAGATAAAAGATTGGAAGATAGTAACCCACAACTGTTAAATTTTTTATTAAGTGTTGGACCATGCTGGCCAAAATGGCGAGTATAAATTTTTTTTCTGTGCACAATATACAAGTACTACGGAGGAAAATTTATGACGTCATGGCCAAGTCCACCCCACCACCAGTTGGGGTGGACTAATTTTCTAATGGATCTAATTTTCTCCTTAAAAATTCACTGCTCTGGGTAGGACACATGTTAGCTTAAATATTCGTTAATGACATTTTTGGAATGGTGGTCAAGTTCACCCGGCCGCCCAACGTCACTCAATTTGACTAACTTAGAGTGAACGAAGAAAACTGAACTCCACTTTTTTACTGCACAAAAAATTAAGGGATTTTTTTGGGTTCTCCGCTGGAAGAAAACCCATCTGCCGAAGTGGACGAGAAAAACAAACCTACCCCCATCAACCCTCGTCTAGACCTGGTCCAAAGGTAAATCCCGTTTCCCAACTCGTTGGTCCCAGGGGTGACTCTAAACATATATTCAGAGTGCACAAGACTATGTGCAGAAGGAAGAAGAAAATGCTATCTGTGCCGAAAAAATCTCAAGATGACAGTTATAAGCCTCTTATGTTTATATATACGTGTACTGTACCGTACATAAGTTGTTCATACAGCAAAATGCATGGAGGCTGAGCATTCATGGCAAGATCATTCAGTTTGATACTACTGTCTTTTACATTTGAGATAAAATAGGGTGCATCGAAGCAAGATGCCAATTTTGCATTCAGCATTTTTTGACTCCTCTAGCGTCAGGGCTAGAAGGAATATGTAGCACCAACCTGGCAACCTCCTAAAGAATGCATTTTTTTAAAAACTAGTGTATTCTCATGTGTGAAATGTAGGAAGAAAGGGTAGATCAATGGTCGAAACTAAAACTAAAACCGACAGTTGGGCGGTTAAGTACAAAGCTTGTCACATATACGTCAACTAACAATGGCTACAACTGACTCGCACTTCTTTAACAGTCGAAGAGTTGCGTCCAATTTCTACACCACAGCCCAGGTGAGAACGACGTGCTCTGCCTCAGATACGGTCTCGAACTCTCCTCTCCTCGAACTGCCTGATGGCCTCTTTGAGCGTTACCTTCGTCGACTGAAATGCGACGAAATTGGGGCTGTATAGCGTAGGCCAGAGTTGCAGGGTGGTGCACTGCTCCCCGGTTCAAGAGGTGAAGAGGTTACAGTTTGGTTGTCCCAACATCAAGTTTGAACGGAAACAATATATTATCACTCCAAGTGAAGATAGATCTGATTAATGGTTTCTGCACCTTCAATCATTGTTTCTGGAGTGAACAATGCAAAACTTCTTCTCCTTGAACTGGGGACTTGATGAGTTCACTATCCTGTATAGGCTGTTTCATAATGGTTCAAACAATCTTTCTTGGTGAATTTCTGTGCACTAATGCACTGTAATAATGCCTATACTGTAATTAAGTCATTGTCTTGGGTAACCAATGACCCCATCTGGGAAGTAATGTAGCACTTCCTTGCCGATCTCCCTTGCAAGTTGAGGGTTACACCATTACAGTTCGAAAGTGAATATTTCTATAAGGGGTTCATAGTTTTTTCGTCGTCCTGCGCCTTGAGTGCAGCAAAATAATGCCATCGTCATGGTTTGAGCATATTCGGGCATCCATTTCATCTATAATATTAAAATCCTTGCGGGGAGGTGTAGATGGCCGAGATGGTAACGTCTCGGCTTGCTGAGTGAAAGGCCCCAGGTTCGATCCTCGCCTGGGGAACTTTCCTTTCACCTGCGTCAGGAGGGTCTCTGACCTGCACCAAGGAGGTGTCTGGCAACCTAACCTCCTGGGGAACAGCACATGACCCCTTTACCGACATTGCACTTGCACCAATGTTCCCTCCCCAAAAATCCCTATCCCTACCCTACATCCTTGACTCCTTGCACCGGCGAATGAAGTAAAATATAGGAAAATGGAGTGAAATGGTGGTATTCCACCCCCCTAAAAAGGCTCAGCCTTATCACGGGGTAACGTAAAAAAAATCCCTGCGGGAGTTGGTCGAGCCCTCTGATTGGTCCGCCGCATATTGTTACCGCCATCTCCCCATTGGCCCGCATTCTAATCATGCGCAATGGGGAGTAAACAACTCCTCTGTTGAGTTGCCGGGGAAACTGTCCATTCCTTTCTCTGTATTGTTGCCCAGTTAGCACTGCTGTGAAGTTGTTTGCAGAGTCAGTTCCCTTCATGGAACGACAGACACAGGACAGACATGTTCTCACTTCTCACTAATCGGGCCGTTCGAAGACTGCTGGAGGGCTAACGTTACACCTCCCCCGACGCCCCCGGCGACATGGTGCGCCGAATAGGTACCCCAGGCCGCAGGCCTAGAAAAGAGCGAGAGAAGCGAGTGGTTTTCTAGGCCTGCGCCCCAGGAAAATACGAGCGGAGACACTAACTTCATAAGTTATTATGGTTATACAATATACAGGGTGTTGTGTAATGATTGAAATATCCTTCTAGGCAAATTCTGGGCACCAAAGGATCTCTTTCCGTAGAGGTGTAAGTTGGTCTCCACAGCCTTCTTACAGTATATTAAAAAGCTGCAAACACAACATAAATCCCTCTGTGTCTTCTGACATAATTCCTTAACATCGTCTTCGAAGCTCAACATTGACAACCACCACGTACAATTATTAATTCCATCTCATTCTGCAAGAATTCACCGAACACAGCGCACCTGCAGCGCGTCGTCCTTAAGTCTGAACCCAGCAGCATTGTCACCCTGGGACACCACCATGCGTCAACTTGTCCATGTTTATACCCCAATGCTGGTCCCGCCCCATTACAATCTGCCAATGCCACAACGGATCCTGTTAGCGGTGGCCCAACATTTGGTCCATTCTCCCATGCGTATATATTCCTCCCAGCTAGAAAAACACACAGCTCTGTCGGCGAGCCAGCTTCCCAATCTTCCGGCTGAAGAGGCGGACACGGAACCAGCTCCTTTCCTCCCCCTCTTCCCCATCTCCTTTTCTTCTCCCACCCCCAATTCGTTCCCTAGGGCCTAGACCGCGCTATATATCGCTAGCTAGCTTCGGAACCCATAATAAGATCGTGCGAGATGGAATCAAGCGAAGCACGTTCCCTGCTCGGCTCATATGGAAAAGCGGAAGGCGGCGAGGAAATTGATTGATTTCCTTCAATCAGCACCACCTCCCCGCATATATAGGCTTCCCCTTAGCTAAGTGATCCGAGAAGAAGAATAAAGGGGGGAAAAGGTAGGGATGCCCATTTCCTTAGTGCCCTGGAGGAGAGGAGGCAGTGGAGGAGAAGGGAAATGATTTCTTCAGCCCCCTTGATTAGGATTGCCTAAGGTCCGAGCCAGCTTGCGAGATTGGAACGGAACTGGGATAAGACGCGCCCACATTCGTCTCCATCCGGGATAACCTACTCGGAGCTTTCAGCTCCCTTTTTTAAGGCTTCACTACCACTACATTTTGCATTCCTTCTTGCAGAATTGGATGAAGGAGCTTTTCTCATAATCAACTGGCTCCAATTCATCACGGATTGCATTTACATCTAATTTGCGATTAGGGTACACTCCAATTACTGGCCGTGCTTAAGTTAATCGCTGTTAAAATAAGCGTGAGCTGCTTGGAAGCCACGAGCCATTGGTAGTCTCCGATTTAACAGTTCAATTAACAGCTGTCAATTAAAATGTTCCGAACTCCGTCTTGACTATCGAGTATAGTTTTGATTTCAGGCAGTCACTGATCAGCAACCCATAGTTTTCTTCAGGGGAAGTGAAAAATAATGTAGGCTACAATGCCACATGAAACTCGAAACCACGATGAAAAAGAGCTCCAGAACGTACTATCGGGTTCAAATACTTTTGGCCACTTTATCCTGGTCTTGAAGCAACCTTTCGCACAGACCCCACGTTAAGGAGGTGTGGTGTGTGTGTGAAGGGTTGCTTCAAGACCAGGATAAAGTGGCCAAAAGTATATGAAACCCGATAGCACATAGTGGCCTCATACCGGTATTGCTAGGAGGCCATCAGGAGGTATGAAAACATGGTATGAAAATATGGCAACAAGTTAGTGTTGTTGAAACATTGACAGATAGCCTACCCAGGATGACTGAAGATCCTCCATACACTTTCAGGAGGAGTGAGTGACTTTATATGACGACGTTATTTAAAGTTGACAGCCCTAATCAGAGTGCTATTATTTTCACAATACCCGTTTGAGACAAAGACAACCCCAGCTTTGCTGTTATATTTCTCTTCTAGGAAAAGCTATTTTTCCCATATTTATTAATAACCTAAAGGTCACAAGGAATAACACCCACATACATCAAAAGTTTAACCTTGCTCATTTATTAGGTTCAGAATCTGCTGGACAGTTTATTATATTTTTATCAATATATCCTCTTATGACAGCAAGATTTTGTTTCCGAAGTCTACAATGTCAATCACAATTTCACTGCTTAGTTGAGTGTGGGAGTAAAATGCCGCAGAAATAAGTGCGAAATATGTCGAATACAGTAGCAATCAATAGGCACTGCTTGCTGTCCCAGTGGGAGACATCACAGCACTAACGTCCTTCACTCCTACACGTATAGCAAAAGTTGACAATATTTTATTTCCAATCAGAAAACAAAAAAGATTCAGGGGTGACTTCTGATTGGATGGAGAAAAGCCTCGTTGTGAACTTGTCTGTCCATCTTTTCCGTGTATGCCTTAGACAATGCATGCATAATTAGAGGACATTTATGGCACTCGTTCTCTAAAGGAACAGCCGCCGGGCCAAAATGGACCAAAATTGGTAAACATGTAGCCCCACCCTTCCTTTAGCCATAAAAAAGGAAAAGTGAACTAATCTTTCAGAATAAATTATGGTCCTATTACACAAGGGACGCATCATTGAGTTTCTCCCATCCCCCACCCTCTCCCCTGATCACTCACCTAGCTGTTCCTTCGCCCCAACAGCCCCAACGCGAAAGCAACGAGCTATGGTAGGTCCCCAAAAAATATTCATAAAGACACGCGACAAAAATAGCTCCACCCAACCATCAGAAAAATGCTCTACTTCCTGAAATCGGATGAGACCCAAGTTGGAATAAAATCACGGTTGCTGGGACACGAAGGTCTGTGGCACTTACAAGAACTGACAAAATAGTACATATAGCTCTGTTTTGGCATAGTTCGTATGTGCATGAACGTTCCAGATTTTCAGTGAGAGTATAGGAGTTGGGAGGGAAGTGGCAGTGTTCATGTGGGATTGCAGAATCAAATGTGTACCATTGTAATTGTTGATATAAGGTACAACAGGTTTCAGTTAAGTCCGACATACACAATCATGTACAGCTGTTTGGTTCATGCAGTGGAAAAATCCACCATGAGGTCTGTGAGAGTTGACCCGCTCCGGCCATCCCTGTGACCCCGCATGGTCACTCAGGGTCGTGGTCGTGGACTCGTGGTCCAATAATACAACGGGTACGGACCAACCGTTTATTAGACTGGCCTGCTTCCCGGCCAACACACGACTGAATCATACAAAGAGCATACCCCCTAGATCCGCGCGCATGCGCCACTCCAGCCCTCTAGTGAGAGACGTCACAGGTCATTGACAATATTCAGGAAATTAATATTCAAAAATAATAATTAGAGGGTGATACTTAGGGACATTTTATTGCTGTTAAGATATGCATATAGATATGCAGATAGATAAGATAGATTGATGTTTACCTGCTCAAGAATGTTCAATGATACGCATTTCAAATCATAACAATAACACAACTCTCTTTCACACTGTCATAAAATAACAATAAAATCACACCCAGTAACACACTCAATTATACACGCTTAATTAACTTACGCCACAAAAGAGGGATTTCCAGCATTAACACACGCGAGTTTATAGTTTATAGGCTTATATTTGCAACGGTTCAATGTGCGTGGCGTTAGTGGCGACATTTGAGAATACACCGGCCCAAGTTTACTTCAACCTGCGCATTCAAGTTGGTAAGTAAATGCGATTATGCTTGCGTGAGGTTTGGAGAAGAGTTCAATAACATGTTCCCGGAAATGTGACGCCTGAACTCGGCATTTCATTCAAAAACTCTCAAATCGAGTTTCAAATTGACACCCGTTTGTTACAGAAAATATATGCCAAAGACAGCAAAAGAATAGCAGGCTTATATTCACCTTCTTCTCCTTTTGTAAGAGAGTGAAGTTTATTCCCTCCGTATTTGGAAAGTCTTAAGACACCAAGTCAGACAACTAGTTTCCAGTGAATAATTTATTGAGTCTCGACTCTAGTACACCTGATGCACACGGTGTCAAGTCACATTGTTGTAAGAGGTTCTGGTGTAATTGTATTTCAGTCGTACTTATATGACTGTACTTTCAGGATGTCTTCCAAAGGGGAACTCTACGTATGCCATATAACAGGAGTGCTCGACCGTAATGGGAGTATTATGGCGTAAGTCTGCTGCGGTTCTCAAGAAGGTCGGTAACCCTTCCTGCACTTTGACGTTTTTCCTTGCATTGCCATTGGTGTGAACCCCGCTGGCAGGATCCTTTCAATTTCCAAGCCGAGTGATGGGAGAACGCATTGTCAATGGGTAAAATGCGAATAATGATAGAATCCAATTAATGCAAGTAATTCTAAAATATGTTCCATCGAAATAACGTTTGAAATTTGGTCAGCTCCCGGCGAGTGTTTCAATAACCAAAATGACATAAATACACTAATCAACCGGACCGAATTCTGCAAAATTTGACCTTTTAAGATAGGTTCAAAAAAAAACGTATTACATACCGGTACATTTAAATTTCCTAACAAGCCGCAATGATTAGGCACATTATGCCTACAGGCAGGTCGAATCGACTTGGAGTTCCTATACTTTGCTTGCAGGACTCAGAACTTGACATTTTATACCGAGAAGTTTTCGTCAATAATGAGCAATCGTATTCCTCCCCCGGGTACACGAGGCATTTCATGAGCTGCAGTATTTGCGGAAGTTATAATTTTATTTCCTGCCATAGTAGTAGACTTATTAATTTTGCCCTCGGTGGCGCAACAGTAATTTTCTTCTTGAACTGCACTGAATTCATTGATCGACTTAACTTGTATAAACACCGCATTTACAGTGGCATGTGATTGTGCCTCACAATTTGTATTACCTCTACATTTGGAATGCTTCTTTCGTTTTAATACGCAAAGCTCACTTTTAGTTGTTTGGCAATGTCAGCCATCATGGACGTAATAAATTCTGCCACAGTTTCTAATTTTACGTGACCAGCATTTCATAACAAAAGTGTGTCAATGCATAAATAGATCTCTATGCACCAGTTTACAGACTATCTATAGCACACAAGGTGGACAGACTTGTCCCCGAATAGCATCCGTCAGTACTGCAATAAAGCATGCGGTAATTGTTCTAACTTGTTCGGACCACCGTGCTCATGTTGAAATCTCCGTGTGGGAAGCAATGCGAAGTTGGGCTTGACTGTAAAAATACCAATTTTCATTAGTTTCCCTACGACTCTATGCAAAAAGTTCAAAGCTGACATTAATTGTTTCATTTGTGCTACAATGTCAGGCAATGACAGACACAAAGTACTGTACAATACGTCAAGACTGTCTGGACTCAAAGTAAAGTCTCCTATTGCCCGTACAAATTGCATACACCGGCAGCATACCGCACTGTAATCAACTGATTAGTACTGGCTGCCCAATAAGTTAGGACCAACACAAGCCCTATTAGCCCGTATTAGTTGATCAAACGTCGCTTGGTATCAAATAACTTCCCCAAATCGATCCTGGCACGATCAAAATATCGGAAGCGCTCTGAAATAATATATCGAAAAATAGTGACACAAGAAGTAAGTCGTGATTTGGTCCAGATCGATCTTATAGCTGGTGAAGCCCTAGAAGCGGTAATTGGAAAGCAAGTTTGACAAGTGGGCCTAGGCAGGCTCTATTAGTAAATGGCGTTGCAGTTGGCCCATCTGGGCTCCCAGACACTCAATCAGCGTTACAGCAAAGTTGACCACTTAAAACGCAGTAGACCGCAGGATTTATATGACGTCATGAACCATTACCAGCTTATGCATAACAAGTTGAACTGCATCCACAGATTGGAGGATTTATCATGCTGCGTGCATGCTGCTGGTAGACCTACTCTATAAAATACGAGTGGGTGGCATCAGGCAGAAAGGTAATCAAAGTTGGCCAGATTTGTTGCAGCCGCATTCCTTTTGATGTTGCGTCGTCTTCATTACTTGCTTTGGCAAACTCCTTCAAAGTTGGGCACGTTCTTAGTTAGTCAAACACCGGGATGCGCGGTATGGGTATACCAGCCAGATTAGCCCAAATCCCAGAACAAGTCGCCTCCGGATTTAATGAATGAGCAAACGCAGAAACTGTATCTGGGCCACCTGTGAGCACCTCGCCTTGTAAACTGCGTCACTCAGAGGGTTAACGACTATGCTAGGTCAGAGTATAAGCGCCCTGGAAATATAATGACTATTTCGATCCACTGGCTGCTGCTGAGCCCGGTTCCTGCTGCCGGCGTACTATTACACCCCACTTTGAAGCTCGTGACTGATGTGACATGCATGAGCCAACATCTGCGCTCCTATATGCTAAGGGCATGGGCTGCCACTATTATTGCCACTTGTCCAGGGGTCCACATTCGGGTTTTAAGCAGCTTGTTGCACTCTGGTCATCAACACGCTCAACAGATCGACACTTGTTCACCGACAACAATCACGCTCGCTAATGTGCTCTAATCACTATCGCTTTCATTCTATGCACGCAATGTGTGCATTTTGGAACCAGCTGGGATAGCAGGGTAGTCTTGGAGTGACTGTCTATTACAAATCATATCACGAGTATCACGTGGACTTTTTTATACGGTACAATGCAATTCAAGAGAAAACTTTCAGCTATCTACTTGTACATATGAAACTTTAAAAGTCGGTTTGCAATAATTCACATCCACGCTATCATTTCTGATCGCCTTATCAGCCTGATTGTGTTTTTATTCGTTTGGAATTGGATTGAATGGAAACTGCAATCGGGTTCATTTTTCCGCCCGATTTCTGTACGGTTTCATTTTACTTGTAATTATTGACGAGTATTGCAATACCAATTGATGCATGCGCCAGTCCTGGCGAGTGTTGAAATCGGAAAACCCGACATATCTGAGGTATACAGTATAGTAGAGTTCGTATATATAGCTCCAATAAAGACGTTCCACATCGCCAGCCACGACTCCGGGGGAAAAAAAATCATTTCCAACATTGTGCCTGGAAGGTACGTGCTCCTCAGAAGCCAGCAAACTTAGTCCCTACGCACCATCTTCCATTGATTTCCGCCAGGGGGCCAAGTCGCACTTGGTGAATGTGCGTCTGATTGCATCGTCAGTCCTGATTTATTCTCCACCTATCTATCCTGATGGCCCATCGTAATTTGAAGCGCGGTAATGATGATGGCAGCAGCCTCAAAAAAAAAGCGAGAGAGAGAGAGAGAGAAAAAAAAACTCTTCCCCATCTTCCTGGAATCAAATTCTGTCTCATGATTTGGGCTGGAGGGCGCTAAGGTCTCCCTGAGCCCACGTCATCCAACATTGCAGTCACGAAGCGCGCCTTATTATCCTGGCTTCTTTCCACACCCCCAACTGAGGTCCTCAAATACGGAGATTTTCTTAGTCAACTCGTGATTCCTCCCACCCCCATTGGCTCCAAAAATGACATCCACCCTAGACAGTAATTAGTATTGAAAGCACATGTCAGCCATTATGTGGCATCAAGCAAACCCCCAACAACGAAGCTCTCGGGCCTGAATACTCCCGGCCCCCATTATATTGCGTGGCAGGTTTAGTCTAATTAGCAAAGTTACGGCGAATAACAATGGGCCAGAGGCGTAATCACATGCACACAATGCACGCAGATATTCACTACCTTAAGGTGGGCCCGTATTAAATAATGGCTGACGACTGGATCTCAAACCCACCAGCTCCCACTCACTATTGCTCAGGAACGTGTGTGGAATTGCTCAGCATTTCGAGGCCGGCATTTCGCACATGCCAACTTTTGTATGAGTTGGGATGGAAAAGTTACCGGGGCACAATGCCGCCAATCGAGACACCCGCAGAAAACGCAATTCCATTCCGGATATACGCAGCCGAGCTTCAAATGCTGCTAACTTCAACGCGTTTGCTACTCTGCTGAGGGAGCTCTACTCATACTTCTTTGTTTGAGTTACTTTTGGCTATATCAGTGGGCTTGTTCACTCATTTTTTGAATTGATTAGAGTGGGATGGTTTAGGTTTGGTTATATCCTGGCATATAGAACCATCAACACTCGCCCAAGCTGAACTCAATAATAATTGATTAATTGATTGGGTATTCGGCTAGCCCCAGAGGGGCCTTCTGCCAGACCTTTATTTCGATGGTACAATTTTTGGGAATCCTATTTTTGAAGCGCCCGGGCCCACGGGCAGGATGACAGGAGGGGATGTGCAAAGTGCAGTGAATCTGACGCTGTGGCCATTTTTAGTGAACTCCCCCGGGTGGTCTAGTCTGTAGGATATACCACCCGAGACGAAGCCAGAGGTGACCCTGAACTCTGCACGAGATGAAGGGGGTGTCCCCGGGCTGGGATCGAACCCGGGACCTTAACATCCGTGGGCGCGCACGTTACCGCGGCGCCACTCCGCCCAAGCTGAACTCAACAATTCCAACAATGCTGATGGTTGCATAGGCCAAAACTTTTCAGTTCTAACATACGTATACGTATAGTATACAAGATTATACGTATATAGTATACAGGATTATACGTATAGTATACAAGATTATACGTATAGTATACACGATTATACGTATACGTATAGTATACACGATTATACGTATACGTATAGTATACACGATTATACGTATACGTATAGTATACACGATTATACGTATACGTATAGTATACACGATTATACGTATACGTATAGTATACACTATTACCGAAGCAGGTTGGCATAGTGGATAAGGCGTCCGACTG
>JYFJ02007467.1:0-15708 GCA_000934665.2 Catajapyx aquilonaris
CATGGTGCAGCATAACCCCTGCCACATTCGGTCTCCCATTACGAAAGTCCTTCCAATTTTTGTTCCCAAATGTGCCCATTTCGGATGGTCCTGATTGCCTATGGAAGTCTGCCAACGACCATTAGGTTAGGTAGACCTGAGAGACTCACCGGAAATGTTGGCCCTCTCGAAGACCACATACTCCCGTTTGGCTTTCTTGAGGAAGAAACCCATCTGCAAACCCGCAGGTCCGCCTCCAATCACACAGTACTGGATCATCGAGGCATCCGACTTGGGGTTTGGCAGAGAAGTTAGAGGCGGCAGAGATATCAGTAGAAGGCTGGCCACCAGCACCATCTGGCTAGCCACCATCTTAGACACGGCTCGTTTCACCTACACCAAAAGAAATAGGCTCTTATAATGTGGCCTGAAAATAATCAAGTTACTTTTCTTTGTAAATAACGACAGGTATAGCCAAAATATAAGGAGAAATAGCAGACAAGCAACATTTGCGGTGCGTACAACACAGACATAAATTTTGATAATCATATGTGCGTGTGGATTCCCATTTTTTTTTTTTTTATTCATGGGCTCGTGCTGGTGTTGATATTGGCCCACAGGATTTCTATCGGTGGGCTGCGGTTTTTGAGCATGCATTATGAGGCGCGTTTCTGACACTGTTTTATCGGCTCGTGCTTTGTTGGCTGGCCCCCACCCATTTGAATTGCCATTTTTCCATGCTTCTCTGGCCGATAAGGGACCTGTTGCCCAGAGGTCGTATGAGGGAATATGATGCAAATTACTAGTATAGGCATGTCTTTTAGGCTATACCGTGTGTATCAAAATGTGTATGTCAGAGGGCGCTATTGCGAATAAGACAAAATTTTTAAAAACTAGCAGTTGGAATGTGGCACCTAACTTAGACATACGTAATACCAGTTGGAAAATGAGAGGCATGTGGGATACATGCTTGGAATTCTCAAAACTCTGATTCTTACAAGTCAAGGTATATAGGTACAAAAATGCAAAGTTGGCATTTTAAAAGGAATGTGAGTCCTAAGCCTGAATCTTTTTCTGCTTGCCTGCTGGAAAATGTGTACTGGTCTTAAATAATATTCCAAGCCCTAATGGGTTGATGACGAATAAGGCTAAAAAATTTCAAAGTGCGACACTTACGCCGTGAGTACTAATTAGATCTTACATCATGTTCTACCTCCGAAAGCTTTTGTCCTTTAGTTTCATTTGCATGCAAATATCACTGCGCCTTTGACAGGAATTGCCTCGTTTATAGAAGCTCACCAAGATTTATTCCATTTCAGCCGATGTGGTGCAGGAGGGATCAAAAAAGAACCAGGAGAGGAAATTCGGAAACAACCTGAGGATTATTGGCTGAACTGTATATCTAGCCCGAAAAAATCGCCATGTTCTGTAATGCAGTAAGGAGGAGTTCCAAGTAGTAGTAGTAGTAGTAGTAGTAGTAGTAGTAGTAGTAGTAGTAGTAGTAGTAGTATACTGCAACTGCAACAACAACAACAACAACAACAATTAATAATAATAATAATAATAATAATAATAATAATAATAATAATAATAATAATAATAATAATAATAGCTCATTATGGGATCAGCTTTTTCACAGCCGACTTTANACCCCCCTCCATGGGGCTGCGCCCCACTTGCGCGCCTTCGGCGCGAATTGGTCCGGTCCCGCGTAGGTTCTCCTCGGTCTCCGTAACTTCCGAGGCCTGGTGCAAATGCAGCCGGCCTCCCCACACTTCCCCCACTCTCCGACGCGAACACAGCAAGTCTTTTTACGCAAAAATTGGTCGGAGCGAGGTGGCATCCGTTTACAGAACACCCGTGACGTCACCACTAAAGGTGTGGAGTATCAGAATGCACCCTAGCTGACGTATCGTGAAAAAGGCAACATGATGCAATAACAGATGACGTAGTGCCGTAGTGGCAGCGTTGAGTAGGGGAGGAGGATTCGAGGGGACGGGGGCAGTGAGAGGTTGTGGGTGGTGGAGGCGATCGCAACGCTCGTCTATGGGCCGCGCGGGGCAACTATCCGGGGGTATTTGCGGATACACTTTATTTTTTATCTCGAAAATGGCTGGGAAATTCGCGATTATGAGGATTTTTGGAACCAGTAATTCGGTGGTAAGGAATCCAACGGTGTAAGTCCGAGGTCACTACGACGCCGGGAAGTGGGAAATCTTTTCCACCCTCCTCCTCCTCGCATTGGGGCTTTATATATATTAGAAGACTTCTCTGGAGGTAGATTTTTGTCGTGGGAGGAACCGTGTAGAATCTCTAGAAACATATGCGAAGTGTCATTCAGTGAATATGCATAGGCCTACTGTGCAAGCCTACCTATAGGCCTATGTCATACGATAAATACATTTCATGTGATATCGCATTTGTTGAATGCAACCTAATATTGAAGGAAAGGGAATGTATGCCTTATTACCTCCCTGCGATGTGATGGTACGAGAGTATAAAATGTATAATACAAGAATGGAATATATTGCAGTGTTGCACTATATTCCTCAATGAACTAATAAGTTTTCTAGAGAATGAGGAGTGCTCGCTAGAAGACGTGCCATTCTTTCCGGAACCGCAAGCATCATAATTTCTACTTTATTCGATATCCCCAGAGATCGATTTTGCCTGACAAGAATAGACTTTGGAGGTAACGGGTAGGCAGGGTGAAGGGACGAAGAATGCTTGATTGGATTTGCTTCGACTTGATACATCTCAACCAACAGAATGAAACCTTACAAAAAGTATGCCTTTATTATTTCCGCAGGCTTAATGGCAAGCAAGGAAGTAATTTGCGCAGAAGCCAAAGTAAAGTTGAGTTGAGAGAGAATTATTTATCGACAACTGCAATTAGACGTTGAACTCAATATCCTAAGGATTCTATATTTCCCTCCTATAATTCACTCCTTTTCATTAGAAACAAATTCGATATCCGCTGCTTGCGGCGGAAAAATATATAACTCAAAAATGATACCTTACGTTGATTTTGACAAAACCTTTCCCGATGATTACGTATTACCTATAATATGTAAACTATTGCTTCAATTAGGCACTCATAATCATAATCTCACACTAGCGCAGCTTCTGCCAGTTTTGGATAATCGAAACATTCCGGATAAAATAAGAATCAACAGCAATATGCAATGATTAGTCAACTTCGTACCGTACATTAATCACGCAATTAACCTACTATCATCGATTATTACGGACTAGTAATTATATTATTGGTATACCATCGTTGATTTAATAAAGTTCTTGATTAAAATGGATCTCAATGAAGCTATATAGCCACCGAACATGGAAGGCTTGAATACGCTGCATGATGCCATGCGCGATATACGTGTATACCGGTACAGTATTGATATCAGTACCGGTAACTGGTCTGTATTAATTAATTTAAAGTTAATACCAACTTATTCCTTCGGCACTTGATTATATATTATTTAGTGTGCCCATCCACTGAACCAATATCAGGTTGTTCCCTGAGTTACATAGACAGCATTGAATTTTGCTGCGATAGTGTGAGTCAGGACAAACACACACAGGTACTGCTGAACTTCGGCAATAAACTTTAATACTGCACCAAAGGGCCAGTAATATTTGAGATTGAGTTTTGGTATGATCATTACAAAGGGAAACTGCTGGATTCAGAACAATGAGAAGTTATATGGACGAACACAGGAAATCAGGAAAGTTTAAGTGTCTGTGGCGATCGCATTTCAATAGTGGTCTAGTGGACCCTGTTAAAATATAGCTTTCACGCTTTTCGAATATTTCTTTCACTTTTGTCTGGCATTTACGAGTAAAATAAACAAAACAAAACAAAACCTTGAAAATATTAAGTTTTTCAGACCAATGTGAAATTCCTGCTTATATTGTATAGAAGCGATCAGTGTCACTTCAAAATATCCGATTGCTTTGTAACACATTAGGCTATTATTGGAGGTACAGTTTTCCAAAAATTAAGGTTTAAATATGAAGAAAGATGACACTCATATTTTGGTCGAAATTGTGTTACTAGTAGAGTCCGGATTTTTAGGCATGAAAAAAACCCGAAATAGGCACGAAAAAACCTCAAATAGGCACAAAATTGTTACTTTTTCGGGAGTATGGGGGATAATGTTACATAAAATCTAAAAAGGTAAAATAATTTAATAAGCCTAAAGTATAAATATAAGGTCACAAACCATAGTAAAAACCGAATAGCAAACAACGTTGTTAGCTATTCGGTTTTTGTGTTTTTGCCCAAGTTTCGTGATTTCCTGTCAGTTTATCGTTCGATAAACTGACAGGAAATCACGAAACTTGGGCAAAAAACGCAAAGTGCAAACAAGTATCACTTGCTCTGGACTCTACCGCTTATAGCCAGTTTCCACTTGCACAATACCGTATGATGCCAAAAAAAATTCTAAATTTTCCTTTGCTTGGAACAATCAGAGGAAAACGTAGAAAAATATTTGCCATACGCGTCACGGAAACATGATTCGTAGTATTACTTCTAAACGATTTTGGTCCTTTTAGGAGCGCAAAAAATACTCCGCAGAAAACAAACATGCCTCTAAAGGAATAGGTCCGGAAGGACCAAAATGTCCCGAAATGGCTCCAAAACGTTTGAAATCTATCCCAAAAAGGCCAAATAGGCATGAAAAGTCGCAAAAAGCCAGAATAGGCAAAATAGTTCCCAAAACCACGAAATAAGCCATTTAAGGCACTATAAAGCCTACATTTTCCACACTTATGAAACGGATAGATCTCTTCACAAAACCATCCCAACTGCAAAGGAACTAAATAGGATTTTGCCTAAAAATCCGGACTCTAGTTATAGGCGTTTCTTATGAAAATAATTGATTAGCCTGTGATAGCCCTGCTGTGGCCTCATAGCGTTCCTCTTGTATGCCCGACTTTATTCATCGACTGCGCTGCGGATGGATTTTGCTGTGGGATGAAATGGGAGAACTCCTAGAAACCCCTAAAAAGCACCAGGAATATGTCCAGGAATATGTCAAACAATGGGGCGTTCCGCCCCATTGTTTGACATATTCCTGCGGAAAATACCCGATGATATGGGTCAGATTTCTCCTAGCGTTTTTACAACCCCGTAGAGAAATTCATGGAAATAAAAAATTACAATTTTGGGTAAAGAATTCTCGACCTGTAATAATATTCAACTTTCTTTTATGTATGTAATAATGCAAAGTGTTGCGTCCATTTATTGACCGTGTGAGATGCAATCAATACTGTAAAAGGGTCTCATTGCAGGAAGCATCAAAATTTCTGAACGTAATGCATATTACGTAGTTTGTCACATATACGCATAAGTTCAAGAAGCTTCCGGAATGCTCAAAGTACTCTTGTGGCCAGGAGATAATGCACCTGGCCAGCAACATGCACTTTGTCTTCAGTGCATGTGAAGTTACGCGACTTTGTCCGAATTAGGAAGAAGAATGGGACATACCACACCAAAGGCGGTCCTAATCAAGCAAGCGTCTAATGCATCCTTACAGCTAATTGTAGCCACCCAAAGGAAGTCAATTAGCCTCAGTAGTAATTGGCCAGCCAGCTTGACAGCTAGGAAATTCGCCCCCTTATACAAGGTAGGACTTGTCATCCTGCTGTATACAGTGTAGTAATCTCTCGAGAAGCAATTTGACGAAGAAAACAAGTGCAATTCACCTAAGTGTACTTCAGAGAATGGCCTGAGTCTTGTTACTATACCGTATAGGACTATAGGTTATACAAACATGTGAAATACAAATTCCTTAAACAATGCGGCTCATATTACTGCTGAGTACCCCTACTTCTCCAAAAGAGTTGTACGAACTTCTCATCATGTTACGCAATCATTACGTATATAGCGAATGGAAATAACAGCCATGTCCTCAGGCAATTTTTTTGTTTGGTTATAACTTATAACATTAAGTTACATGTGCATTTTTTTACATGCCTGAAGTGCACACTTGTATAATTGTGCAATATTTATAGGAAGTAGCCTAGTTATTTTTTACTTGACTGGCATATAGCGACTAAAGTAAGCATCCCAAACTTTGAAGTGTACACCGTTACTTCATCCGGGGAAATGCGAATGTTTACATACTAAAAGGTCGATGGCATTAGCGTGTGCTTTTTTCATTAGGATACTGACACTCGAGTACTGGTACTTATTAAAAGCTCATTTATATATAACAAAATAATAATTCACAATAAGAGATACATTATTATTATTATTATTATTATTATTATTATTATTATTATTATTATTATTATTATTATTGTTATTATTATTATTATTAGCTTAGTTTAATCACTCGTTTCGTACAATTTGAGAATCGTAAATATTATAGCTATTCTATGCGAATTATTGCAGGTTACCGACGCGGCGCTCCACAGACAGCCGGAATGTCTATTCCCTGTGGGGCCTTTGTTCTGTTTGCGTACCACTACACGGGTCGGGCAATAGCGGAGAATTATTCACAGTGCATATTTCTTGATGTCAGTGTCTTGTAGGCTTAATTGTTTTAAACTCGCAACTTATTCACCTCCCAACCATCAATCAGCGTCCACGCAATTTAATTCCTCTCCCCATAGGGCAGAAAAGCTCTAAAATTACACCCTCTTCTAGAGGTAAACCAGCACACGCACAGAAAGAAAGGATAGTAGACACTATAAATTATTGCAACAAAATGCACCATTTATGAAAAAAAATATTTATCACACTGATATTTGTGCGTAATAAATATTATTTATAATTATATTCAGAAAGATTATGCATGTTGTGTATAACCCGATATTAGTAAGTTATCTATTTCACTCATCGCCTCTCATCACAATATACCTACTGTAAGTCGAAGCCCCATCGCATCTTCAAAGTAATTATGAATATATTTTTTTGCATTTTTGTTTTTACGTCGTGAACCACGTAACGGAAGTTCGCTATTAAAATACAGACCACTAACCATAAAATACACCTGAAAAACCATGCATTAACCTACCTGGCTTGGGGACAACAAAAATCGGCGTGTGAATAAAAAAACCGTAATCCCATCAGCCTTGAGCAAACCAAGTCACTGCAAACACGGAATTTACCACCACACAATCACCGACAAAAGCTCGACACAAAACAAGAATCTCCCCCTCACCATGCAATGAACCCCATCCATTCAGCTCCAGGTCGAGTAGCCTATGACCATCCGAGTCCAGGCAATTGAATCCCGCTCCCCATAGAGCAATTATACGTTTCCAAACTGGGGAGCATGCACTTGAATGATTTCTCGCTTTCCAACAATTGACGCTCTGATCCCATCCACCCCCNCCCCCCCCCCCCCCCCCCCAAGCACCGACAGTTAGTTGCCGAGTTTACCGTCCCCAATTTACGTCCACCCACATCGCTAATCAGGCGTGGGCGATACTGCCAATTCCCACACATGATCAATAGCGCGACGGGTAAATCGGTTCGGAATTAACGTGAATTGCAAATGAGGGCTGTCAGTTAGTGTAAGACAAGCACGGCGTGTCTGTGCAGGAATTTTCATGCTGGTGGTGGATTTGAATTTGATTTGATCTCCGGACTGCCATACACAGTTTTCTGTACTTTCATCTTTGCCAATAAGAGATCTTGAAACACTTGAATACTCTTTTTGGTAGTTGTAGGCTATCAGAAAACGGGTGCAAATTGTGCCCCGCCCAATATTAAAGAGTTTAATCATGTATGAGCTACTGTATACATACGCGTTTGGTCAGTTTGCTGTCTCCAATCGATGAACCTACTTCCGTTAGCTTATTGCAAAAAAAAAAAAAGATCCGCTGACATACTTTAGGTGTGCAAATTAATATGCATATAATATGCTGCTTTAAAACATTTGTTATTGATGGGTCAAATAAATGGAGTTTCATCAAGGCATTCAATAACTTTGCTCGTTGCACATTCATCGACTATTGAACCCTACAAGCAACAGGTAATGACATCAACTCGTATAGTCATCCCGGGAAAATCAAAATTGAATCTATAGAGGTTTCCGCAAATATATGCGAGACTACGATAATGCCAGAAATGGCGATAGATGTGATAAAGCCGATTGAGCTTACCGTGGTCCAGGCGACTGGTGACATGCTGCGTTGAGCTGTGGCCGCCTTCTGTGCGGCACTGAGCCCAGGTTCTGAATGGGAGCAGACTGCTCCAGTCCTCTCCATTTGTTCAGGACGTTCTGCGCCTGTCTTTTGGACATGGCGCCAACACCCTCACCCGCCCCACTTGCCAGGCCAAAAGGCATTTTCCCACCACGTCTTGCGTGTTTAATCACACCCATGTCACACCTCATCTCACCTGAAGAATGATATGTGATGTGAGCAAGATGTGTTGCATCATGTGGGTAGACACTTCCATGTGGTGTAAATTCATAGGATGCACTGCCCAATACTACTAGTCAGATGCAGATGTTTTCACCGGGTGACACATGATGCATCTGACTAGTAGTATTGTATGATACAGTATCGTATTACAGAGTGGAGGTTGGCATTCATCCTGACAAGTATGCAACCCATGCTCCTCTCTTGTATTACCGGACGACACTGGCAGGCGTCATACCTCTGAGAATGAGTGTATCAAGAGCGACAGCCGAGTTTAATGTAACCTCATGTTAACTAGATCACGGCTCTCAAACATTCGCCATCTCGTAATCCCATATTGTTATCTGTAGGTGTCACACAAATGTGACGTACTACGAGTATACTTGTAATATACGTCATTGGCTCTATCCTTTGTGCCAAAACATCTAAGAAATGCGGCAATTAGAGAACAGTAGTCAAGAAATACGTCTCATGCAAGAAAGATAGGAAATATCTCATGTTAATTAATAAAATAATGCATATATGTTAAAGTTAATGTACCTATTAAAAGAAAGTCTCTTTGTAAATTATGATCCCCCGAAACCTGATGATGTTCCTTTGACAGGAGGTCAGCTTTTGTTAGAGCCGCCTGCTTTTTTTTTTTTTTTTTGACACCTCTGGTGTTTTTGATTTGATGCCACATTAGAGACACGCACCGCTTCCTCCACCTCCGTGGCGGATATTCGAAATGCGCAATCATGCTTTACAAAACCCGCGCTTGTAAGGCTCATGATCGCGTCAATACCATTTTCGAGAGATCTAGATAGACTATAGAATACTTCTTTTGGCTTCCAAGCGAAGTTCAAACGTCGGTCTGCCACTAAGGTGCGCTCAAACTACAGTCCACAGGACATTCAACACGCCTATTTAGGCTCACTTATTTGAAGCACATTATTATGATCATTAATAAAATACTATTATTGTGAAAATGAAAGACCACTATATGTTAATAAACTAATTAATATAATTATACGCCTTATATTAGGCGCACAAGAATAACACAGAAGAACAGCAATATTGATGTAAATAATTATGAATCATTCCATTATTTCCACCATAGTATTACGAGTATATATAAAGCCTGGTTTTTCTAGCAGAATCAATGAGTATACCGCCTGTGTCCTGTGCCCCTGATTCACCACCTTTTGTGAATGCAAGGAAATAGGGCATACTCTAATTTAATACGTCTTTTCCATGTCTTTTGTCCTGCACACTACATATTAATGAAACTATCCGCAAAAAATCAAAATTAGCTCACCCAAAAATGATATAGGAAGAAAAATTCGTAATTTTCTGAACAGAGCACATGTATGCCTCAACCTTGTGTTGCAAATCTTGCGAGTAGGTAGCTTAAATCAGTGACAGATGCGAAAATCACCCCCGCTCCAGTGTTCTTTGCCTTCCTGCACGTGGGAAAGGGAGCTGAGTAATCAAAAGCAGCCTATTTTTCTACGGAGGGGCCAAGACATTGTCTGTTAAAGCCGACGTGAGATGAAAATGAGTCTGTTATGTCAGGAGTAAAAATACACAAGGGCCTTATGGAATGCTGGGGCAGGCCATTCGAGTCTGTTACAACCGGATTCAACTGCATTAACAAGTTATGTAATATATTATTCTCTGAACTCATCAAGCGTGCGTTTTCGGAAAGAAATGTGCATCCGAGTTAAAGGGACACTCCACTCAAAATACAAGTTGGGTTCTAAAAATCGGGCAAAAAATCCTGATTCCGAGGGTATAAGCAGTTTTTCTTAGAGACGAACGGTAAGGCCAGTGTGAAAGCTGGAAGTGTGTCGTTCGAAAACCGCGCGCGGGGCAGGTGGCGACGCCACCAGAGTGGAACCGGGCGGAACTAGACCATGCTCGCCTGGCGCGGCATGGTGTTTACTGAGCACACTATACTTCTCCAGTTTGCCGCGGGATGGTGTTGTATCGCCCTTCTTAGCAGACGACGCGAGACGACGTGTGTAGATATATGATTTTCCGTGTTCCGTTGGGCGTAGAAAAAAAACGATTGCACATTCGGAATCAGGATTTTTTGCCCGATTTTTGGGGGCCAACTAGTATTTTGAGTGGAGTGATCCTTTAAGCGTCGATGTTATTTCTTTGGAGTTGTAGTCAGTATTTTTGTCATGTTCTGTTGTGCCCTTGCTTTGGTAACCACGTTTGTTCTCCCTTCCCAGCAATTATATTTGGCTACTTTTTTATCACAAATAAATAAAAAAATTGGCACGATGCTCCCTTTTCACAACTTCAAGAACTTTGACGTATCAGGTCCAGCAACTGTCTGTCGGATTTAATACGGTACATTACTTAATTTCGTTAAATGCTGGCTGCTGCACACCCTTATTGGGCCACAACAGGTCTTGCTCATGTGACATGTTCGAAGCCATCACTCCCATGAGTCTACAGAACATTTACACTCCCTCTGAGCTCTGACTTAGCTCACTATACAGTACTAGTAGGGGATCCGTTCTTCGCACTGGCCACTGGGAATGATAAATGAAAGAAATTTGTAAAACCTGCACATACTGTACAAGGTGCGATACCTGTTCTTCGCACAGGAAAAAAAGCGTTCAGATTTATACAGAGATCTATCCCAGCATTATTATTATTATTCAAGAACACACCAGAATATTTACATCCTTCCATTGCTTGCATATGCAAGGGAATGAGCAATTGCTTTTAATAATGCCTGATTGCCTGGAAAGATCTCTGTATAAATCTGAATTCCCCGTGCGAAGAACCGGTATCTCAGCTAGTTGGCCATAAGTGTGGTCCGCACCGGATAATCGGGAGTACAGTGTATGCCTTTGTTTTCTAATTTAAGCAACACGCACATTTGGAAGCAAGCTTCATCAACATGAGTGGCCCATTTTGGCTTTGCCCTACTACAATATAAGTCAAAAGTGAAAATTCCCTCCAAGGATGAAGACGTAAGCTGAAAACAAGGAGTTTGGGGAGTAAGAGAATGTCAAGTGAAGAATGTTAGACAGGTATTTATTTCCTCACCAGTTGGCCCCTCCTCAATCCCCCCCTGCTGGCATTTTCATGGCTGCTGGGATTCGCAGCAATTTTCAGTGGCAACTCCCTCCGAAGCAGCAGAGGATGCAGGTAGGAGGAAGCAAGGGGGTGAGGAGGATATTTGAAATTCACACCCTTTACTCGTACGCTAATCATGACTAACCACACTCCTTGCTACTTTGGACAGCTAAATGTACTCTACACATCAAACCCACTTTTCCAGACTACACTACCTGCAACCAAGGCTAATACTCAAGGTTGCTTGTCATTGATTAAAAAATCCGGTACCAATATATCAAGTGGATACATCTTCCGAATAACTTTGCTCATCACACTGAACTTGTGAAAATTAATTTAAAACATGATCGTCCTTAGTTCCTAAGTTGGTACCCTCCACGCCCTTCCAAATATAAAAGTACAAATATTTTCCTACCCTTCGATATAACTTCCTAGTCTCATCCCTCTACAGGGTGGGCCAGACTCAATTAGGCAATATTTGATCATTAATTAATCAATAACCAATTCAACAAAAGGTGCCTTACATTACAAAATGGTAAGGCCTTGGGTAGCCTAAGGCATACGTAGATTATCAAAATATGTTATTAATTAATTAATTTATAGCAGCAAACCCCTGTGTAGTGTCTGGTACTATTGACCGCAAAAGTAATGTCGCGACTGTTTATGTGATTTTGTGTTTATGTGTTGGTAATCCTGGGCGCTGCCAGGTTACGGACATGTTTATTTGGCGATGTTCCGGAATCCACAGCACTCTACTCACCGGTCACGGCCGCGGTCCCTTGGCCGCACTGTCCCGCAAGTGGCCGCGCTGTCCGGGTCGCTGTTTGAGAGCGCCGCTACTTAATCGTGCAACTTATTTCTAGTTGGGTAATTCCATGTGAGATCATACAACAATGTTCACCAGACCTTTTTTTTTATTTAGAAAATCGCAATTTGGCACTTAGGATCGTATTTTGTCAAGATCACAGGGACATATTTATAGGTCACGAGAAATGACGAGGTCAAAATGGGAACTTTTCTATTCTGATGTTTACAATTTAAACCGATAATTTCTCTAATTATGCGTCCCACATACATGTTAAATGGGGCTTAATATTCTACAAGGTAACGTCGAACCGGCAGATAACCTCCAAAAAAATTCTGCGATTAAATTTACGTGTCATTTTGGCAGGTCATATCCCTTCAGTGGTGCAAGTTTCATTTTTGCCTTCGTATTAGGGTCCGAGATATAAAATACAGTAAATAAGGTGGCCAGGTGCGTCTGGGTCATTCTATAACAAGGCGGCCAAGTTGGTGGCTCGACCATCTCAGAATGTATTGTTGTAACCCCATTATATTATACGTAAGTTATATCAAATGAACGGGCGTGAGATGAGGCTGGAACATTTTGGAAGCAACCGTTTTAACCTAGAGCGTAAAATGGAAATACTAAAAAAATCCCATTGTTGTGCAAAAAGGGCACATTTCAGGTCTTCCAATGAAATTGTTACCCGTATGCTGAGAGTATGAAATTAATGTGGTGAGTACATGGTCATCTACTCGTTACCCCTGGAGAAGGACAACATCACAAGTCTAGCAGTCTTGGAAATAATAAATCCTGAAATGTCCTTTTTCCATCATTTGGTCATCTTGGTGCTGAATTTAGAGATTTTCTGCTGGTGATGCGCTCAGGGGAACTGAACCTTTCTTAAATAGATAAGGTCAAGCATGACGTGACGCTTATTTTAACACGTGTAATTTAAAATTTGCCCAGTGTCACATAAGAGGGGGGGGGGATGACCCAATGATGGAAAAACGGACATTTCAGGATTGGGAATTTTTTAGTATTTCCATTTTACGCTCTAGGTTAAAACGGTTGCTTCCAAAATGTTCCTCATCTCACGGCTGTTCATTTGATATGCGTATAATAGAATGAGGTTACAACAATACATTCTGAGATGGCCGAGCCACCAACTTGGCCACCTTGTCATAGAATGACCCAGTCGGCCACCTTATTTATTTTATGTCTCGGACCCTATAACGAACACAACTATGCAAATGTATACGACTGAAAGGTTATGAGTAGCGGATTACTCCCAAAAACTTCGTAAAATTCGACTCTGTGCGGGTCGTCACGTCAAGGGTCACGCAATTTCGTAATGTTGCGCGCAAAAGGGCAGAAGTGGCGCATCCTTATTTACTGTATTTTATATCTCGGACCCTCATACGAGGGCAAAAATGAAACTTGCATCACTGAAGAGATATGAAGTACCAAAATGACACGTTATTTTAATAGTATAATTTTTTGGAGGTTATCTGCGGATACGGCGTTACCGGTACCTTGTAGAATATTAAGCCCCATTTTTCATGTGTGTGGGACTCATAATTAGAGAAATTATCGGTTTAAATTGTAAACATCAGAATACAAAAGTTCCCATTTTGACCTCGTCATTTCTCGTGACCTATAAATATGTCCCTGTGATCTTGACAAAATACGATGCTAAGTGCCAAATTGCGATTTTCTAAAAAAAAAAAAAAGTCTGGTGAACATAGTTGTATGATCTCACATGAAATTACCCAACTAGAAATAAGTTGCACGAATAAGTAGCGGCGCTCTCAAACAGCGACCCGGACAGTGCGGCCACTTGCGGGACAGTGCGGCCAAGGGACCGCGGCCGTGACCGGTGAGCAGAGTGTTGTGGATTCCGGAACATCGCCAAATAAACATGTCCGTAACCTGGCAGCGCCCAGGATTACCAACACATAAACACAAAAGCACATAAACAGTCGCGACATTACTTTTGCGGTCAATAGTACATATGTTGAACCTGGTGTCAGTCAACGTACACACAGAAGTGATCGAAAGCGGAGGGATAATTGGACAGCGTTATGCAATAATGGGTCAACCCACAAAAATATCAAAATTGAGCCAAGCCCAGGAACATAAACCTAAAGCAGAGTTTCTTAACCTTTTCAGGCCTCTGCACCCCTTTGTAAACAATATATTGGTCCTTGTCGCACCCCCTTTACCAGGGGTGATTGATTACGTTCATCGTTAGACCCGTTTATATTAACTCTTGTTTAGAGGTGCACCTTGCTCGCACCCCCAGGGAAGCCACCTCGCACCCCCTGGAGGTGCGGGCACCCCAGGCTAAGCAAACCTCCTAGGTGTGGGGATCTACTTTTTGCTGAAACTTTCAGGAATGATTAAGACTAGCTTCAGGATCACTCTGGCATAGTCCAAACCTCTGTAAAATTCCCAGAATCGTCAGAAATTAACTCCAAACCTAATAATTGTGGGAAGCTACTTTTTGCTGAAACTTTCAGGAATGATTAAGACTAGCTTCAGGATCACTCTAGCATAGTAAAAACCGCTATAAAATTCGCAGTAGCCCCAGAGATTGCGTCGAAAGTCCGGGCGTACGATTGGGTCTGCCGCCCAAACTGACACTTGCAATCGCATATATGAAAAGGTGAACCCAAATTCCCTCTCCGTGAAGCCTAACAGCAAGACCTCTACTGGCTGGTTCCATTTCAATCCAGACGGTGGGTGCCCAGTCATGGTCTTCGATTTTAAAAAAAAATATATATGTGAAACCCACATCCAATTGAACCCTTATGGAGCAATCAGTTTTACGAGATTAAATTTAGTTATCGAGATATTATTATTTCTTTCAAGGGGTACCAAAATAACCTTCACGGGAAGTGCACTTTTTCCTTTGCTTTCAATGAGTATATCTCGGGAACTGTTCTGAAAACCAACATGAAATTTTAAACTCATGCTTTTGGAAGAACACGCTGTCATGTAATGCATAAATTTACCTTATTTAAAAAATCTCCAACATTGCATATTTTGGTCAAAATTCGCATATTTCGCAATTTATTACGGCGTTATGGTAAACGTGACGGTTATGCCGATTATATTTTGTGATGTACTCGGTGACCCCTTCAAGGTCATGCAATAAAACCTTTGCTAGCTCCGCGTGTCGTTGAGATATGCGAGGTGAAAATATGGCAACAGGCGAAAACACGCATATTTCAAAAATTATTTTCTCAAAAAAGCAATTTTTTATTTTTTATTTTTATTTTTTATTTTACACGGACAGACCGGTTTTAAAATGAGGTAGTGTCAAAACCCGGTGCATACCTTCTGTAAGTGAGATACAAATTTTTTTCAGATGACAAATTTTGTCATTGTGCTACAATATAAATATTTTCTCGAAGAAGCAATTTTAAATATTTAATCGTTATTTTTTGTATGACAAAGTAGCATGAGTTCTATTATAA
>KZ539691.1:3751-15535 GCA_000934665.2 Catajapyx aquilonaris
GGGGGGGGGGGGAGGTATGCCCCCGTCAAGTACAAACCTCACAGCATGAACGCTAAAACTTTACCCATGCATATAATTATACCAAAATCTATCACATTCCAGCAATTGACTAATATTATTGTCATTCACTGCCTTTGCTCGGTCAAATTAATCACGATTAGCCACTGATATTTTTCCCTTTCGCAACAGCTGATGTCAACATGGTCTACAGTAGTCTTGATTACGAGTTACTCAAAATTTCACATCGCCCAGTTTACTGGTACGTAATTATCATGAGGAACTTCACTCTCCCGAGATACAGTGCCGGCCCCTTTATACTTACTCCTGATTCTAGTACTTGACAATTAGGATAAGGAAGCAGCATGCTTCTGCCCATGTTACATCATTACCTTGAATTTGGACCACAATTTCCTCCGAAACGCAATGACGCACTTCGAAACCTCAATCTTCATAGGGAAGACCGGTGATACCAGTGAGAAAGTCCGCACTGATAACGGGCGGCCCAAACCGCTTTTATTCTCTTATACCGGTATTAATAAGGGATACGGTCCGCCACACAATGTTGTTGTCATTAGACAACTGGTTTAAATTAATTAATTCACGCCGTATATTATTTCCTTCCCCTCCCCTCACCTTTTCGCCCTGCTTATATTTAGAATTTTGGCAACCATGCTCAAGACCCGCTTATGTCATTTCTTCCTACATTTGTCTCACGCACGCAACCCCAAAGGTTGGACTACGCCCTTTCAGACATAACATGTAGTCTATATACTACAGTCCTGTAACCTCTTTTTGCGAAAGAACTCCAGTTAACGCCACCGTCACACTAGGTTTAAAGTTGAAACGATCTATTATCTCGTCGACAAGTCTGAGTCTGCCGACCCCAATGCCCCATCCCTGCCAGACGTGCAAAATATACCACGAATCGCCTTGACTGTTCCTCGCAGAATCGATTTCTAGGAAGATTACAACCAAGGCCATTAATACTGCCCAAGCCGGTCGGGTATTGCGGGAATGACTGCGATTCAAGCGCTAATGCCACTTAAGGAAGTTCGGTCAGTTATAATATCAAGAGTGAATATTCATCCCTTACTCCAATACAAGTTAAACCCATCATTCTGTGGATCGTGCACTGAGGTGTTAAGTTGTGGAAAATGGCAATTAAATTTGCACGCCCATGCGAATTCAATATTTTTTTATGTAAGTGCTTGATGTAGGATATGTAAATTTCAATCTCAGAACAATACATAATTCCCAGCCCTTCACACTGCATAAAATATCTCCTATACAGGCTTCTTATGACCTGAGAAACCCATCCTCCGAAT
Organism: Catajapyx aquilonaris; assembly: GCA_000934665.2. Taxonomy (NCBI): domain Eukaryota; kingdom Metazoa; phylum Arthropoda; class Diplura; order Dicellurata; family Japygidae; genus Catajapyx; species Catajapyx aquilonaris. Next base: position 5,077 of record KZ539691.1, read on the forward strand.
CCACGGCATACCACAGAATAGCTCCAACATTCTCGGACATTTCCTTATATACCCCAGACGTGAAGGATAATCTAGGTTTCCCCTAGTTTCCGTAGCAAGAGCAATCGATAATAGAAACCCTGCGCACTGCAACTCTCACATGTCGGCGCCACCATATCTTTTCGTTAGTCCAAGTACCCAGCTCTCTCGCTGATAAATTACAGCCAGCTAGAGGGGAATTAAGCTTTATGAGTGGGAAACTTACACATCCAATTTGGGCCACCGACAGCTTAGAACTGCCTAATTTACTACTGCATAAGACCCTTTCTTTTCTTAGCAGTCAACATACTAAACTGGTTCGCGCCAGTCTTGCGCATTGTTTTACTAGTATGCTTGGTCACATGCCATTTCCTTCATGGGCTTACTTGTTGGAAGGTCTTCAGATGTAATAAATATGTGACATTGCTTTGAAAATAATCAAGCAACATCATTCGTCGAGTGCTAACGACGGTAGCACTTAGTAGCTCGCATTATTCATGCAATTTCACGCAGCTAACACCTCCTTTAACTCAGTCCACCAACTACAGCCATTTTCAGACTTCCAAGTCACACTGACGTCACTTGGCTTTGGCTGGAAGTATGGGCATCCAACTTTTGGCATTTCAGACTGGCAATTCACTAAATCATTAGACCAGTGCCATGTGATGTTACACACCAAATTGATAATCGTGCACAAGTCCATACTTCAAATAATTGGTACGTTGTGCTGTTAGTTTTTTAAATTCTGCAATTAAGTGTCGGATGATATCAAACGATTTTTCTTTTACAGTTGCCAATAAAATACAACTTTCCAAGGGGTTGTGGAGTTTCCAGATCGAAACCTTCATCAAGGCAGTCAAAGTAACTTCAGAAAGACCTACCTTTCTGTGGATAAAATTGACAAAGCAGCAACTGAAGTATTTTACAATTCAAGATATGGTTGCAAAGGGGCTAGCTAAACAATATCATGCTGGCCATTGCCTTAAAAATAAGAAACACCTTTTTTAATTTCTCAAATTTCCATTAGGTCTGCCTGACACTCGGCAATATTGTAGAAGCACAGAATTTGAATGATCCAATTGTGGAATAAGGGTTCAAGTCCAAAATACCCCAACATGAACTAACATACATAACAGAACTGTCAATATAAATTTGCCCATTGCTGTTGAGGGTTCATCACACAAGGGATATCATTAAATGTATTTTTGACTAGAAATATTTCATTCCATACCCCTACCATCTCTCTATACCTTTCTGGCCTGCTTTTATCGGGTCACTTTATCATATATTTATGCTAATATGACCAACTTACCATTACAAATCATTCCCAAGTCATTTCTCAAAGTAGGTTAAAGTAAGTTCACTCAACAACCATAGTACTATTACAATGGGCAACAATAACCTGTCAACAATGGAACTAACTCAAAGCCTGCAGTATTAGTACTGTTCTCTTGCTGGATGAACTGTGCAGCCAACAATTCATAAGCAATCATGGGATGTGATCTTGCATAAGAAGTGTGCCCACTTCTTAGTCTCACTTTAATCAGATTGTCTTCATTTAAGTTTTGTTCATTAAAATATTTATACAGGGTGATGCACCACTCAAGTTGGATTCCTCTCCTGCCTACACATATCTAGGAGTGTACATGCATCATGCATGCCTAGAATAATCCATCTGTGCCTTTGTGCCTTTGTTGGAGATGTCAATTTGGCAATGTACCATCATATGGATATACTTTTTTATATTTATTTTAAAAAATACCCTGTGCTGGCAATCTTTGGCCTTTTCGGGGGAACCTTTTTAAAAAATCGCCCTGATCCAAGGGCAGGGTGACTGGGAGGAGATGTGCAAAGTGCAAGTGCAATGTCTCAAACGGTACATTTCGGGAACTCTCCCAGGTGGATTAGTCTATCAGAGATTCCATCCGAGACGAAGCCACAGACGACCCAACTCTGCACGAGATGAAGGGGGGAGACCCCAGGCTGGGATCGAACCTGGGATCCTTCCATCCATGGGTGCATACGTTACTGCAGCTCCAGTCCGCCATATGGATATATTGTACTTCGTCAGAAAACACAAATCAGAAATGTTTCTATTCTAACTTTTTGTTCCTTGTCTATTAATTTAACAGTGCTTCTCACAAATTTTAATTTATATTTAATTTGATCCTACTGGGCAACACAACATTCTTTAGAGATGAATGCTTCATTAATGCTTCAGTGTTTGCACTTTTATTTTGCTTCTATTAGTTCATATTAGTTCCCAAAACACAAAAATCGAGATAAAACATCTTTGTGGATGCTTGTTTGCAAGAAAATGGCCGTTCCATATAATTATGGGATGTTAGGAAAATGTAACAGAGTATGGCTATAATAGTTGTTGATTACATTACCATGGCAACAATGGCATTCAGCAATATCCATACTCGTCATAACATCAACAATGATTGATTGTTGTTGATTGCATTACCACGGAAACTGGCCGTGCAAAGAAGGGGTTGTAATTGAGTAACAATCAACAACAATCAAGTATTGTTGCAACGGTTGCCATGTAATCTCGTTTTAATTGTATGGATTCGTTAAAATACAGTTCAACAAAGCCTACAAAATCCACAGACATACTTTACTTCTCCAAATGTGGGTGCATTTGCCTCTTGTGTTCCCCCAAGGGGACACCTGATTTCAGCACTCTCAGTCAAGGAAGTAAAAAATATGCCTATGTTCCACATCATCATCATCATTCATATTACTAACAATAAATAACTTATAACACTAATCAATATTCGAAATTTAATTACTAATCATATTCAGAACATGAAGTTGCAGCCATTATTTCCTGCGTTAAAATTCAAACACCTGTATCTTAAAAAGCTGAAGCAATATTAAGCAGGTTTGAACTTTTATCGTTAACTTGGACTCTACTGAAGCACCTGTGACTACTGCCAGCTCTTTAGCAGCAGAAGAACCTGCGCAAAAAAATTAAAACGTAACAACTGTGCCCCCTATGGGGACGCTCCGCATGAAAACACAACACCAGATCATCTCCGGTACGGAAGCCATGATAACTCATTTGTGGTATGACAATATCCTTTTCTGTTGCAGGCAACCAAGGAGTTTTTTATATTGCAGGCAACCAATGCAAAACATTAATAGTACCCATGCATAATCATTAAGAGTTGTAATTTATTTATCTCTCCGCTCAGAACGCAACATTTCAATGAGTAGGCTACATAAGAAGTGAAAGTTTCTGGAGCATCACATTATGGCAGTCGTTAGTTAAGAATTACACCCACAGTATGCTTTTCCTCAACCTTGTCCAGGAATGCAAGAAAAAAACATCAAAAACCTATTCTCCACTTCTTTCAGCCATCCAATTCCCATTGGCAGGTGCAACCATGTCCCACATTCTCAGCGCATAACTCCTGAGCATTGCTCAACCAACTCTTGGCTCATTGTCATTCACATTGTATTCAACTTCCATGTGCAAGAACACAACCGTGCCTACATTGATGACGTCAGTTGATGTCACTTTACATCCATGTTCCCCCCAGTCCCCCACCTCCTTCTCTCCCCATAGTACCCTCCCCTGCCCTCCACCCCACTTCTAAAAGTAGGACAGTCGATAAAGCACAGGAGTACATGGGGAGAGGGGATGAGGAGGACTGGGTGGGGGTGAGATTACAGGCCGGAAATGAGACTATCGAACTGGCAATACAGTCAATACAAAAACGATTGGCGTGTTTCACGTGTGACTCGAATAATAAACTGGAAGAACCTTGAATTCCAGGCGCAATTAGTCGAGCTACGCCCAGGGGTCACGTCCTGCCCATTCCCCAGTTCTTATTATTATACTCCTTTGCCCTGGCCCCCAGTACAAGAAGGAAATATGTGCGTGTCAACTGACCCCAACTGAGTCCAGTCCTGCCGAGGAAGGCCTTTTTCTCCCCGTCCCAGAGGAACAGCTTGAAGCTTTGCCATCCGCTGGCCTTTGGGCCCACAGGCAGGTAGACATCGGCCGGCTTCTTCCCGGTGTTCCCGGTTTCCATGGCTCAACACGCCCTTCTTTCGTCCGGCCGACTCACGACTTCACTGGAGGCTGTGTTTGTTGCAAGAGAAGGAAGGGAGGGATGGAGTGGGGAAAAAGAGAGAGAGAGAAGAGGAGGAGGAAGACACCCTACCGATCCGAACTCTACCACGAAGAACGGGAGAATCAGACGATGGCCAGCAGGGTGCGGGGAGCGCCTGCGCAACTAATGTTCCATAGGCTCACCGACAGGCAACAACAATCCTGCCAAAGCTGAATTACCAAAGCAACAGTGCGAGTCTACATTATTTCGAACTGCAGGCTAGGGCAGGGATTGTGTAGATACAGGCTCAGGGCATGGAGGCGACATCTTGCGACGTAATTAATCACTGCATGCAATGTAAAATTCTGAGGAGAATGTAGCCGTTTTTATTAACGAATTCAAAGAATTTAATAAGATAAGTTGTCAATGTCCGAATTCGTTTGCGGTTTATCCGTTTGGGCTGGTATAAACTGGTCCGAATGACCCCGCAAGGCACAGTCAAGTTTTGCGAAATACGTTGCATGCAATATTACATCACACATATACATAATCTTAGCTTTGCATAACATTGCTTTTTATGAGCATTATTTACTTACTAATTTGAGGCATTAAATTTATAATTTTGTTTCTTTACTAAATTATATGAAACTGAGAGCCGGTGTAACAGTCCGATCCCCACTCCCCACCCGCACCTGCCCCTCCCCCTTCACCCCTGGCAACGTCCTCCCCGCTGATTGGCTCCTTGGCGAGTCACGTGCCTTGTTGTAGTTACGGAGACGGGATCTTGTAACGGCCGCTTTTTTGAAGATTCGAACGTTTCCTCCGACTCCGGCTAGAGATCAGAGCAGAGATCGACGGAGCTCCCACTTCTCCTCCGCCGCCCACACGTCTCCTCCAGGTAGGCAGCTGCCCTCAGGGGCCAGCAACGGATAGGCCCAGCCAACCTGTCTTCCAGGAGGCGAGGGGAGGGAATCCCAGGGAAAAACCGTTCACCCCCCCCNCCAGAGCGACTTTAAAAAAAATTCATAACGAATTACGAGATGCATCAAGTGCTTAACTTGCATTGCTGCCTTTATCAGATTTTGGTATTTTTGACGAAAATAACCGCTCGATGGCTGTGCAAAGGGAGGGGAGGAATTTTGTTAAAACCTCACGCTACTACAGGTCGATTATAAAAGTGGCGTTTTCTGAACACGAAATGTTGCTAGGGTTCTTATTTTGCCATTTTGTTGTTGCAGACTGCAGTGGGAACTAGAAAAATCAGCATGGCTCTCACACGCTTTCAGTCACATAATGGAAGCCAGGAGGCGATCAAGCCAGGCAGCTCCAATGCAAAGGTCCCGAGTCCAGACCCAACCACTAAGCGCAAGGCAGATGATGTGCCCAACCTACCAGAGAAGAAACCTCGATCTGCTTTTGGTGAACTAAGCAATGTATGGCTTTCAGTTAGTCAATTTTGCACATATTACATGTCGTGAGCAATACCTCGGCTCCTACTTGTAATGCTGTTTTTAACAGCAACCTGCTTTTTAAAAAACTTGATTCCCTTCCAGGCCATTAACAAAGCCTTGCTGATATCAGACAAGTCCAAGGGCAAGTCCAAGGCAGCCATTGTCCCAGTTGCTCAGAAGCCTAAGCTGGTGAAGGTGGTTCAGAAGGAGAACCGCCCGAAACTAAAGAAGCCTCGCTTGATTACTCTCCGCAAACCATTTCCACCAGCCACTTCATCAACTTCTGTAACCAAGTCAGATGACGCCTCTGAGTATGAGACTGCCAATGAGGAGTCCCTCCCTTCAACTCCACAACCTGTTAACCCAGCCTTGGCTTCCCCTCCACGTCCTCCTGCTGATGTGCCTGACTTTGACCGTGAGACTTGGGACGACCCGTACCAGGCTTCGCAGTATGCTTGGGACATCTTCACACACTACCGTTCCAGAGAGCCAAAGTTTGCTGTTTCTCGCTACCTCTTGCAACAACCAGAATTGAATCGGCAAATGCGAGCCATCTTGGTGGACTGGCTTGTGGAGGTGCAGGAGAGCTTTGAGCTCAACCATGAGACCCTGTACTTGGCTGTAAGGCTGGTTGACCTCTACTTAGACAGGGTGACTGTCCCCAAGGAGACCCTGCAATTGGTTGGAGCTACTGCCTTCTTTCTTGCCTGCAAGTTTGATGTGAGTTTGAGGGTGCTGATCAGGAGGGTTTGAGAATCACTAATATTTCACCTTTTTCATGTAGGAACGCTGCCCGCCTTTGGTTGATGACTTCCTGTTCATCTGTGATGATGCCTACACACGCAAGGAACTACTGCAGATGGAGATGGCCATACTCAAGACGGTCAAGTTCGACATTGGAGCACCCTCATCCTACAGGTTCCTCAGGAGATACGCGCGGGTTGGTGAACTGCTTGCAGGGATTTTGTACAGCAGACTCTTTGAAGTTTGCCGTTGCTTTTGCATAGCAGTGCTAATTGATGTTGACATCAGCTTAACAAGCTAAGTTGCTTGTCATTACAGATTGGAATGTGCACTGAAACCAAACTAACTCTTCTTACTCTCCTAAATTTTGAAATTTTTTGGATTGTCTAATTCTGCTTGGTCTATAATGTTGTGCAAACATCACCTCTGCTGCTAATTTTCACGTCAAAATACAAGCTAAATGTGATCTTCCGAAGCCACAACACCTAGCAGCCAGTCACGGGTTGCAGGCAACTGTAGCGCGCTCTAGGGTGGGGCGAGCAAGTAGAATATGACCTCACATGCTTGGAAATCGATTTTGTGTAGCAATTTATGAATCAAGTTTAATCGATCATTTACCACTGATATCAGTCGCGACGACGCGGGACCGGCCACCCGCAACCAGATGCAGGTGTTGTGGCTTTGGAATTTCGGCCTTTTGACCCTGCTGACGTGAAAATAAGCAGCAGAGATTATGTTTACACAACACTAGGTCAAGCAGAATTAGAAAATCCAAAAAATTTCAAAACTTAAGGAGGTAAGAAGAGTTAGTTTGGTTGTGGGATGTGGAAAAGCATGCATTTAGGGGCAGTTTTAGAGGCAATATTGAACATTGTGGCCAGCAATGATTAATACTGCAGCAACATGAGTAAACAAACAAAAAATGTGATTTTCCAATATGGAACCTAAATACCATTATTACAGTTCAAGCTGCAAAAAGTGTTGGGCCATTTGCTTAGTCCCTCTCTGTCATGGTTGCTGCCTGTATCATTACAAGTATGCCATTCTGTCAGGATTTCATTTTACCTTGAACATTTGCTTGATGTAAGCAATTAGGGTTTCAGGTGTATCAGTATATGCCTACCAGGAGGCTAATGCAGTGATACCTGTGCAGCAGACTGGGTCTGTTTCTATGCTGAACAATTATGCAGTAGACTACATCGTAAGTGCGCTGAGACGTTTCCACTGTGTCCAGGGTCTGTTACAAACCTAGATTTACTGATTCTTTCCTGGCAGATGAAATTGTTGCAGCTGTATATTTTGGATAGGGTGGAATAACATGGTATAAAACATGTGTGTCTCAGTACTTAATGCAGTTGAATTCTGGATTTGCTCTTGTGCACTGAGGTGGTAATTTCATGTTGCACAAGCTATTCTGGAAATCTTGCTTTTGTCAGTAAGTTATGTAGACTTCAAAGGATAGTAGGTCATGACTGCATTCTGACTGACACAGTGCTAAGCCTGAAATCATTGTAATTTTTGTCCCTGGGCCCCAGTGTGCTAAAGTCAGCATGGAGACCATGACTCTGGCTCGATACATCCTGGAGACGTCCCTGATGGATTACGACTTTGTGGAGGTGCGTGACTCAGTGATGGCTTGTGGTGCACTCCTCTTGGCCCTACAAATGAAAGGACTAGGTGGATGGACCCCGACTCTTAAATACTATTCTGGCTATGCTCTTGAGGACATCTTTGACATCACCCATCGCCTTAATGCCATGCTTTCGGTGAGGCAGCCAGAGAATGTTCGAACCATCAAGAACAAGTATTCGCATAAGTAAGTTGAATTTCGGTTTCTTATTAAAGCTGAATTTACTTTCCAACACCTAATGACATCAATGCTTGCAGAAAAGCCTAGATTTTCGGAATATCTCAACCATGCCGCTGCATAATCCAACATTCAGCTCATTCCTCCTTATAAGGAGATAGCAAAAAATTGATTGCATCACAACTAATGTGGCTTTGTCTCTTTCAGGGTGTTTTTTGAAGTGGCCAAGACACCACTACTTGAGGAGCTTCGTCTTTGAAGCTGTTTTGGATGGAATTTTTTATACGCGGTTTTTATGCCCTTATTTTTATGGGCAAATTTTTACACTTCCCTTTTGTAACCCTTTTACAGTAGACTAGTTGAGAATTAGTGACGATGCACTATGTGTGGTGTTTTTATTACTCCCATGTCTGTACATATCAATTGACATGAATGCAAGCTGGCTCGCTTGGGACCATTTATTTGCCTCCTATACAGTGTGCTTTTTATTGTACAAATATAGCCATTTTCAGCCCCAAGCTGCCTTTATGAAGTGAAAAAATCGACCCTTTCTCTGGAATTTGAGCAACTGTAGTTTTACGGAATTAAAAAGGATTGACATGTGATCATGTACAAATGTTTCTTATCTATTTTTTAGCTTCCCACAAGTAGCAATCTTGTAGAGAGAACAAATTCAGCAGCCTTATGATAATACATTAGAGTAGCGAAATTATCTTCTGGCCAATGGCCCAAAAATAACCATGCAAGATAACACGGGTTAATCCTACCAATAAGCAAGAGGAAAAAACTGACCAGATATATCTCACATTGTTTGCATTGACAAGTTGCAGTAACATTAACAAAATTCTCCTGCTTCCATGTGAATGAGTGTAAAAACTTGGAAGTGCAACTAAGTTATAGGATATACTAAGGCATCATCCAACTACTATATTTCGCAGAGGTAGTGTGCCTTTGGCAACAAAGAATGTCACTAAAGCTAACCTCCCAATGCCCTAAAAAAAACCTACAAAATGTGGCCTGATGCTCACCAACCATCCCAAAGACAAGCCTTGAGCTATGCAACTGAGAATAACAAAAATTATTTCTTGGTCCTCATTCCACTTGTACTGCCACTGAAGCTTCCTCCCCAATTGATAGCCTTCGCTCATCAATCCTTACGCACCGAGGGCACTTTTTTCGTGCTTGAAAGCATGTTGAGTGGTAACATGCAAGGCAGTTTGGACAGCGAGATACTCGTGGCCACTGGAATGGGAAGATGATATCTTCATTGCGGCACACCTCGCATATGAAGCCTCGTGCTTGGCAGAGCTGGAAACAAAACATAAGGTTCTCAAATGCGATGTTAAACAATGTATGAGTACATTAACCCTTTGAGATGAATTTATTACAAGTATAAAATGTGCAACATATTGCCTCACCTGGCAAGACTTGGCATGCTGCATACCACTCTCGACTAGTGCCTTCAGTCTCAGTACCAAGTCACCTGACTTGACATCTAGCAGGTCCTTTATGGAGTAGTTATGCACATCATCTGAGATGAGATGAGCAGCCTCTGACCTGATGCTTTGGATCACACTGAAACATAATAGAAGAGGTTACCATCGACATTTCACTTTTGTAATTTACATTTGTCGACAGTTTTTGTAACAAGCAATCTACAGCTGTAACATTGGCTTCCCTGCTGATCATGTTCTAAATGGCTGATAAGGAGTACTGATTCCTGGAAGCAGTCACCAGGATAGTCCAGTTGGATAATAATTCGGCCAATGCTACATAATTATCAAAAAACCGACTCAACTCCAGCTGATATGAGCAACACAAGAAGACAGTATGGAACAGTGCCACCATGTAACATACCAGTTTGAGCAAATCATTTTCAGAGAGATGGAATTCTCGTCCAATACACCTTTTTGTCCAATGACCAAATGCCACGTTTCAGCACTGAGGGAAGATCCCAGTTGGAGGATTTATTCTTGCTAAAGTTATGTTTATTGTTGACAAAAGTAAGTAGGAGGAAACTTGATCAGGGGCTTCAACTATGCCTTTGGTCTTTGAACTAAAATGCTGCTTGATGAAATGGTTGGGTGACATTTCCCAGGATGATACATCTTTGCACATGCAACTATGACCCAAGTCCCCTGAAGTGACCCAATTTAGGGCAAATATGCTGGGGGGAAGAGGAAACTGAAAAGCTTATGCTTGCTGTAATGATTACCTGGTAGCGAAGCGACAGTTGAGTAGATAATCCTTGAGGTAACAGAGCTGCAGCCTGAGACCCCATGCAGTCTGGAGTGACTTGACCCTCCTGTAGAGTACCTCATTAAGGTCCTTAATGTTGAATAGTGGATCTTGGTGCATGCTCTCCAGGAGCT
>JYFJ02007470.1:0-15586 GCA_000934665.2 Catajapyx aquilonaris
TGTACAAGTGACAGTTACTGTTGTACACACCGATTAAGGAGATGTCGAATCTAGGGTACAACTCTGTTCAAAGAGAAACATTATTTAGCGTGAACGTCGGATATCGTCGATCTTACGAGATGTAGTGACTCTCTCTGACTTTGCTTACTCTGTGTAACCTACATATTATCCTTGACACCGCACTTTCTGCTCAGTGCGCCAGTTCTTCGACAGGTCCATCACCTATACATATTTATTGACCCCTAGAAGAGGACAAAAGCGATATACGTATATATTGTAGTAAAATGTGTAATTATGAAGAATTTCACCTCATACTACTTGTTTTATGCTACAAAATTTCAAAAACGGACAAAAAAATACAGAACTAGATATTTAATCTTACTTCTGATGGCACCTACCACTGCACTGGTCGGGGAAAATGAGATCCCAATTCTAACATCGCTCCTTACTGAAATTACGTTTCGTTCTTGCTATTTCACAATTCTTGCAATTCACTGTGAGACAGTAGCCTTGCTTTTGTCTTCTGAGCACTTATCTTCAAGGCTCACCAAAAGTACTGCAGAAAATCGGAAATGTTGTGCAGCAATAGCAATGCCCGCAGAAATTGCCTGGTCAATTCTTTTCACTCCGTCGCAATAAAAAGTGGCGGGGGCCTCAAAAAAGTGACACACATTCAAGAAAACATCGGTGCACATGTGCGGCAACAGCTACATGACTCCTCGCATTGTTTGCGCACGACCAGGACCCAAGTGAAAGTTTTCAGTCGTGATGATTTGCGGCGACGAGATGAAATTCCTTTTGCTCGTCCCATCCTTCATGACAAGGATTCTCCCTCCAGTCCTTGTGTATGGCCAAACCCGCGACCTCTTCCTTGTTGGGGTGAATCACCCCTACCCGCACCCATCGTGAATACGATACCTCGCCCCTCCACACGCCCCCTATATCTCCCAACTCTACAATGTAGGTCAACAACTCTGCATATGCAAGCACTTCATACCTACATCATATAAGTCAATCAAACTACGCAGAGATCCTTGGAAATAACTGGCACCGTACATTTTGTTACACCTTGACGATGCGGAATAATGACATTCGCGACACGCAGGTGACTTGATGAACAGTCCTAATGTAGGAAATCCCCGCGACCGAATGTACTAGTTAGCAATTAGCGAACACATGAAGTGCCGTAGTGTCTTTTTCGAGATGGTACGGTATCTGCGGAGAGTCAAGAGGTGCGAGAGGCCATGATGCTGGCTTCCTGGTCTGTCTGACTGCCTTATAGTCAACTATACAGTATAGCAGTCCCTCTTAACGGGACCCCCCTCCTTCGCATCTGTGCTCGAATAAATTAATGATGACGTTGGCTTGGAATTCCCTTGATTAGTATGCAGAACAGGTTCTAAATGCTCTTGTTGATTTATTTTAAGAAGAGTGGGTTGCTTCTAAGGAGCGGTGTCACTTGTAAGAATCTGGCAGGTTTGGAAGGAAGTGTACCTATTCAGTTTGCTCTGCATAAATAACGTGTAATCTTTTATTAATTTGAGCGGTAGGAAATGTATGGAAACACGCGACACATATTCGAGAAAGCTGGTGGGGAAATAAATTAAAGAATTATTCAGAGAATTACCTGGCGAAAACAATAAGCGCATTAAAGCAGGCACTATAGTTATGGCACAAATAAATTCGTACGTACTCATCATCACATTGCATCACAGTTTCACTAGAAAAAAAACTTTCCAATTGAGTATAGAAATCGTTCCTGTTTCTCACGCCACGTTCATGAGGTGCAGTAACAATAATATCCACGCACGCCATGAAACAACTCACCTGCTGCAATGGCCATGACATCGACTTATAATTCACATGTCACTAACTTTACTCAGGAATTCCCGATACTTGTTTTGCCCCGGTGAGTCTGCCTGCTCGCATCCGTCAGAGCAAAAAGAAAGTGTCTGGAGGTTCCGGTCCAGAAGAAGTTCTCATAATGTGACGGTAAGGTCGGACATGCGGCACCATTGCGTCACATAAACGGTCGTGATAGCACTGCAACGGCAGTGAAAGGAACCTCAAGGTTCCCGAAGGTCTCTCACCAAGGAACCACAATGACACTGAACGTGGGCCAGCTCACCGTTCCAAAAACCGCCACAAGTTATGATATACGGTTTTAACATTTTTTTGGTCACAGTGTGCCACGACTTTCGATCAGTCTGACCACGACGTTAGTGGAAAACCTTGCGGCTTGGAATCCGTCCGGTATACTCAGGGTCTTGGTCCTTGTATGGTAACCTGGTCTGCGGTCGTCTTCCTCCACATGTGCGTGGGTTTCTTAGGGTAGGGCACCAAACGTCCTTGCGACATTGCGTATGTTTTTTTTTAACTCTAAAAAGTTCGACGGCCCTACTTCTGGGCGAAAGGAGCACGAGGTCATCAACATCCTGACGGCGACGGTGTCCATTTGCGAAGGGAAGCAGATGGACAAAAACGGGGTCACAACACCGACATTAGCCTACTCAAGTCTTTTCTTTGCGTGCCCGAGTTGGGTCACGGAAGGGACGTCCGGCATTTTAGATCCCCCCCTACCCCCCATCAACAAATACACGGTGATGTGGTTTCACTTCAACAGCCCCCTTCCCTCCGCATCAAAAGAGAAGCAGGACGAAGAGAGACTACAACATCTTGGCATATTAATGACTATCTCACAAAAAAAATTGCCTGCTGGACATTTTTATGCTATCTTCATGACAGAGATGGGGCACTTTCTGCCATTATTGGAGAGTAATTTCTGCGGTTCCATTGTTCTCTTCTGACAGCCATGCATCTTTTTATGTTAGCGACTAAATCTAAAAGACGTACTTTTCTCGTTTGATAAGGTGACATTATCGTCAGAAAAATTTCGACATTATTTTTAATGAGCAAGTGTGTCAGTATTATTGCTCCAGTCCCGGATTTACGTATCTCAATTCATTTGTAAAAACTGAATTTTCTTAGAAAGAACGTAGAAAATTATACAAATGAGGCACACATAGAACAAAAAAGGCATACCTTGCTCATCGGAGTTGTCTGGACAGTCTGAATGCCCATCTCGTACCCTGTTGACTGGAATGCAAGTGGAAGGATGGCTCCGACATCTGAACTCGGAAACGGGGTCACATTCTCGTGCTGCTCGAAATAAAAAGAAGAAGAAAAATAATGACATAATTAAACGTAATAATTTAATGCGTGCTAGATTGTGTTTTATCTGTACTATATACTTCTTTTATCTCCAGAGTAAATTCAGAATCAGTGCAGCATGTTATCAAGTGCACAACTTGTTCTCCATCCCTTTATGATAGCAGGTGTCAAGGTCACCTTTAATGTTCTTAATTTGTAACGGACCTTTCATAAGTCCTTGCATCACAATTTGAATAGGACATAACGTTGTTGTATCTTCCTGAAATCAGCAGAGAATGACAACATATGAAGCACCAAGGTTCAAATCAACTTTCATTTTGAGAAGGATATTATGACTCACTCTATACTGTATATGAGCAAGTTTTTTTTTTATTCCCATACATTTCAATAAAACTGTTCTCGCCACGATGGAAAGCGTGCATCGAGAGTGCAGCAGCCTTGGAATTGTCCCTGCATAAGAAGCTTACCGCAGGAACTGGCCACACGCAGTGTTATGTCCTGCACGTAATCCTTCTTTTCCGACATTTTATTACCTACACATTGGTTTTGAATTTTTGTGAAGAATATCTCGATAGAATATTATAAAGACGATCAAGGTAAGATTTGTGATTCATTTTAATTGCTGGATATCGTCCATACCCCTTCATCTTACAAGGAGGTTATTATGGAATGTGATGAACTGTTTAGTTCAAAATACATCAGCTCATATTATGCTACTTTCAGAAAGTAAAGCGCTTACAGGTCAGTACCGAAACTGGGTTAATTTAATAATCCTTCCGATTGGATCACGTAATGTGTAAAATACCATTTTATCCCGTCCCATCCCTAATCCCTTCCCTCTAAACTACTGACCACTATCCATCCACCCTCCTCACGAACCTGAGGCAATTGCCGGAGCAAAACCCCTTTCGCTTCGCAATTAAAGTTTTAGCCCTATACGGTACATTAGCGCGGAAGCTTTCCATTACACCGCACGTGAGGTCTATCTCAGTTCTGCACCTACATCATCCATTGTGTCAAGATGCATGCAGTAGCACCAGCATATATTGCAGACAAGCCCCAACAAATACAAAGAAAACATCTTTCATAAAACGTTTTCACCAAATGAGAGGCGAATTTTATTAGCCATTGTTGCACTACAATTCGTTTCCGAGGAAGAGAAAATCATCTAGTTTTTTTCTCTTTTAACAATGGAATCACTCACTGTCAATGCCTTTTAAACCCGAAATGAATAATTGCATGTGTCCTCGTGCACCTACGGAACATCCCCATTCACTTTGCGTCGTTGAATGGGCGGAGATGATCGGAAAAGACAAAAGGTTTTTGTGATCGACTAAGCAAGGGCATCGGCTATGTTGGCTAGGTCGTTTACGCCTTTTCCTCTCGGAATACGCCATAGGCTACGACTTCTTCTGATGCCAACTTCTCCAGTCACGCAACGGCCGAACAACGTACTTACTGTGTGAACAATGAAAATGGGAAATATAAAAGAGCAAAAGTGAAAGATTTCCTTTCACGCAACGAAAAAAACACATGATAGTCTAGCCTAAGCACAACACTGGATACCGAAATAATGATTTCGCAAGTCGCTCTTCCCAGTTAGTGAAACGAGCCCTGGAGTCGATCCTCAGGCAAGAGAACTGTAGCAAATAGGCTACCTTACCATTGACCTGAGTACTCTCTCACGGCACTAAACTCGTAACCCCACCACGTTCCTGTGTCACCATTCTGTAATCACCGTAACGAGCTGGAAATGGCAATGAGAAGGGAATACGCAATATTTTTTTTCATACATGTGATGAATCATCACAGTGATTGCAGGTATGCTCTGAACTTTTGATGAGTTCAATGTACGAATCTCCTAGCCCTGAAGGAATGAGAGAAAACAAAACTGATCTCCCCTTGGCCCAATTCCTTCGCCCACCCAACACTGCCCTTCCGATTGACTGTCCCCACCAAGTATTTAGGACTGTTTACAATCAAGAAGGGGGTCCTGTCGAAAGGGGCTAGCTTTCTTCCTCATAGGAGTGGCAAGCACGTAAGAGAAAGGAACCCTATTAACCTCAACCTTTTTGAGTCGATGTATGTGCGTATAGTGTCAACGCAGAGCTAATCCCTATTTGCGTACACCACTGTATCTAGGATTAGCACAAAAAATTGGCTATATAGGCAACAGGAATCTTGTAACCTGAAGTGGCACAAAGAGAAAGGCAAATGGTAATTAATGGGACCACAGCTTCTAGCCTCAGGTAGGGTGATGTTTTGCAGCAACCATTCGACACGTACCAAAAGACACAATGCACCAGTGTCCGAAGCGGCGAAAATTTGTGGTATGCACGTTGTTTTGTAATCAACAAGCCCAAACAAATCTGGGTCCACTTGGTTATTCAGACTCAAGAATGTGCTCATGCCCCAGTAAAAACTCCTTCTGTGTCCTCTCTGCTTCCGTACCAGTTATCCCTCCTGTCTCATCAGGGGATGAGCAATTTCCGAGCACGCTCTCATGTAGGTTGCGACACCAGTCCTGTGAATCTCGTCGAAGCAGGTGAATGGGTCTTGAGATATTTTCTCCGAGGAGCAGGAGAAGAGAAGGGAAGAAGGGCAAGAGCCATGAAAGGGCAAGGTCGGACCTATCCCAGCATCATCGGTTTTTTTACCCTCTTCTTTCTATACTCATCAAGGATAGAAAGGGGAATGAGGAGGATCGTCTTCATAGTACTGCAAGGTGGAGTCGTATGCTTGCTGGGGCCAAGGGTCCTTTTTGCACTTTTAGAAAGGATTCAGAACCTGCCTTGAACTACTTGCACGGAAACACTACGTGCTGTTTGCCTACAAGCGGTAATGAATGTAATTCACGCATTTTTGCACCGTCAAAAATCTAGGTATTAGTCAACCCTTTCAAAAGATCAAAGGGCCACGACCTCGGTCAGGATGTGACACCATCGATATACAGGGGGTTTTTTTGGTGGGGGATGGACCAAGCACGATCCTCAACAATAAAATAATTTCTCAACCGGAAGTCCTTTGAATTTGCCTGAGTAAACGATACAACTAGAAGCCACATTATTCACACAGTAGAAAGTTGGATTTTTGTTCGGGCGAAGAAAACTAATTTCAATGAAAGTTCTCGCTTTTTACAACAAACATTGTGTTAAGTATACTTCACAAAACCGAGTCAATAACCTCGCTGAACATTCATTGACATGAGTAACCATTCTCGTCAATTGTTTTTGCAGTAATCAAGTGCTCGTGTTATACGGTTTTGACATGACCATAGGGTAAGGAAGATGTCATATTCAATGTCATATTCAGCAGGTGGCTGCATGGTGACACTTGGACTGACAGTAAAATAAGCCAGCAAATGATAGCAAAGCCTTCAAAGCCATTCTACTGGTCAGTGTCAAGTCTGCTTTTTTTCAACACTTGTTCAGGTTTAGGTACGAAATAAGGACAAGAAGCGAGGTGAACGAGCCAACATGTATGGTATATAATGTTCTGCATGCGAAAAGAGGCCGCGGACACAATACAGCATCAAGTTGGGTCATCTCCACTTATTATTTTTCGATAACGAACCATCGTGATTCGGAAGAAACCGTTTCGGAGAACAATCACAGAAGATATATCAAACAGTACAAAACACATATGACACACCGTTACACTTTTAGAAGAAGAAGGGTAGGGCATACTACACAATAGGCTTTGCTGGAGGTTTTACAGTAATCTACATGTTCCAGACTGGGTCGCATCTGACGAGAAGCCTATCCCGTTCTTTTTTTGTTTTATACTCGTCTCCAACTTGCCCTACAGAAGAAGCCTTGGTTTCATGTCACCAGGAATGGTCTCGCTCTGGTGCCGGGTCACACACTGTCTGCGGGGGGCTTCCACCCAGACCTGCACCTCCAACAAAGGGATACTTCTCTCGCGAAAGAGAAGTACTGTAATATGGCTTACCCGCAGGTTATACATGAACTACTTGCAAGGAGAAATCTGCCATTGCCGCAAAACCAGAAAAATTATTTTAATAATTTCCACATCCAGACAGGAATTCCCATAAAGGAACATTCCATTTTCGTACTCCAGAGAATGAAAGGGACTCATTTCATAACCTGTGCATAACAGTGCAGCACTTAATATTTATTTTCAATTCCTGTCTGCTCCTAGTTCCGTGAGGGCGGAACAGTTCCCCATTTCGACGAAAGTTTTCCCATTTTAAATAAATGAAATGCGATATATTAAAATCACAATCCACGACATTCATCTCAATATTATCATGTATTACTCGGCTAGCATAATAATTATGAAGACGTCACATCCTAAAAATTTCTCGCGAAAAAAACCTACACAAATTCATAATTCTTCAGCAAGAGTGAATGTTCCGTGAAGTGTCACCAAGAGCAGTGGTATCAGCCGCAATCTTCACGCACTTGAGCACTACCTTCTTGGAACTTGAACTTAGCACAATGAAAAAAAAGAGGTGGGGGGGGGGTGCTCGTTATAACATTTTGTGCGGCTTTGCATAACACCGCAGACCGGAAAATTACCAACCATCAGGTGACAGGTCAAAGAGTTCACTTCCCAAAAAGTTCCCGCTTACCGTTTGAGGCAACAGACAGTCATATCATTAATGAGATCATTAGAAACCCTCTTTAAAAAAGTCACACCGTCCAAACGAGCGCCCTGCCCTTTGTACAGTGCCATGTCGTCTCTAAACCTCTACTTGACCCAACACACTTGACCTGCCCCGGCAAAGAAGTATACGGTACAAATATGGGACGATATATTTTGTACCACATTGTATTGCATCTCGAGACTATAATTTCGTCCATGTGTAACAGAGTGCATGGGCGGAACAAATGAGAGTTTACACCGTTCGTTAGAGCCGTTTCCGCCTTTCTCGTACCAAAATAGGAAGCAGCACTCATGGTGACCACGATAGAACACCTACAATTTATATTGGCAGAGTTATCAAGTACCAGTTGATTGGAAGTTTTTCGTGCCTGACCACGGTTCAGCAGTTCAAATAAATGCAGATGCTTATAGCAGGTTGTCTTCATTAGAGCAGTGTTTGATGGTAGATATTATCCATACCTAGTCGGCGTAACTCGTAAAAAACGGGGACATCCTGTTATCGAAGCCGAATCTCTATACCGTTACAACTTGATGCAAACGTGAAGACGGTCGAACGGTTTACATTTTTATGTAGTAAAAACTAGCGGCCGATTTTTGTCTTCCATTTTCAACTACTTTTAATGAGATGTGCAGGATACTTGCTATGCATAATAGTACTTCGCACTACGCAGCATTCTATCACAAACTTCATACCACAAAATATTCCACGACCTATTAGTCTATCGCTCCTGAACACCCTACCACCACCTTAATACTATACTTCAAAAAACCCAGAAAATTTTAGGAAACCCTGCCACCAAAATTTGCATATACGGTACTGTACGTGAAATTAGTTTAAACGTATTTATTTTGTCTTATTAAATATCTAGTTACTTCATTTAGTAGCTGGTACTTTTTCATACGAAACATGATTTCATGTTTAAAATATTAAAAGGCCTCACTCATGGCATATTTAATTATTATGATGAATTATTCACTCCAATTAGACCTCTGTTTACCAGATTGAATTTTTCTCATCTTTAAATCAATGTCATTATTGCAATTACACTACAGGAGCTTGTGGTAATAAACAGCTGACCCAATCGTTCCCTTTTTGCCTACCTGCTGGTGTTATACTGTATAATCAAGATTGTAACCTCCTTTTCTCCTTCTCTTCTATCCAACATTGTCATAAGTAAAGTTGATTACAGTTGGTGGGTGAAAAAATGAGCAATCCCCCCCCCCCCCCATCCATCCCCCAAGAAAAAGTCAGAAAGAATTGGCATTAAAATGCGAATAAAACACTGGAGTCGAATACTGCCAACCTATATTTTACTGTAGCACTTTAGAAAGATATGGAATTGACTGACAATGAATACTGCGGCAATGATATTATGCAGGCAAAAAGTCCTTGCCCATTTTTTCCACTACGACCTCCCTCCGAGAAATTGCAATATTTGCGTTACCGTACTGTAATCATTCTAAGCCATGCAACCCTATGTCATAAAGTTCATTGCTCGTTTATACTACGTACACAGTCCACGCAATTGTTATGAAAGTTAACATCCCAGTGTGATAGAAACTTAACACTTCAACATAAATTCAGCTTTTATGATTTCAGTAATCACTTGCTTGCGCAAAATCTGGTAATTTGATCCACTTAGACATAGTTTCATGATATGACCTTACTTAATAGAATTATTAGAACTGTTTAATTCAAAACTCGTCACTAAGGAAAACTTCGTGTGCCCCAATCAAACTCTAACATTCTCCACATTTACACCCCAGTATTGCACATTCATTTCTCCAACATGCAAGCACATGAAGCTGGTGCCCGGACTGGGCCGAATTTTCTGTTTTGCCCCGAATGTTTCAAGTTGGCCAGGAGCACCAAATACTTTCCGGTCAGCAAAAAAACCGAGGCAAAAAATGGCGAAGGGGGCGCCTGGTCCACTAGCACCATGGGCACCTCACGCGATGGCACCTTTTTGGTCAGAAATCTCCCAGCGGCCGACTTGCCTACTTCCATCTTCCTCTAGTCATTTGTATAACTTCACAGGGTGCCAAGTAGTCTGTCATGAGGATGTGCCGCATCCGTGGGTAAATCTCGACTGCCCATTGCATTCATTACGCATAATGGGCCGGCCGGCCTTCTGAATTCTTTTCATCAACAATGTGTTACGATGAGTGACGTAAACAGGAACGAAGGACACGTCCGGTGTGATATACAGTAACTTCGATAATACTCGTCACGCTGTTTCTTGCGAAGAAACTGGTAGAGGCCAACCGCACAACAGGTCCTAAACAGGTGGTGAACGAGCCATTCGCATTTAGTACATGTACCCCCTGAACTAACTGCTGAATGTCTCGTCAGTGGTTCCGCATAGCCCACCTTCTAACTGTTGCCTATAAATAAAACCCACAGAACGCAGCAATGACCGCACTTTCTGACGAGAAAAATACGGTACGGTCTGTGAACATTACCCGGTACACCTGTTGTCACCTGACCACGGGGTGTGTGGGGGACAGGTCGCGCTTCATCGATGCATTCCTTTTTCCTCGGCCAGTTTATGGGTCAAAGTGAAAGCTTCCAGAGGGCCAGAAAGTTTTCACGAGAGAAAACAAAATTAGGTCTCATTTACATGGTTCACGCTAGAACACGTCGCGCATTTACGTCCACGAGCCCGTCGGATGCGACGGACTCGATTTTACGCCCAGAACTCTCAGAGAAAACCACAGATTTAGATGGAACCGAGGTGAACAACTAGGCAAGGTCGAACTCTTTCTTAAAATGTTGAAGAATCATCCTTGGTCTGCAATTCGGCTGACCTATGCTTGAATAGGATAAAAGGAAATCCGCGAATGCAAATGAGATGGCCTCTGGTCAGTTTGGTCCATTCGGAAAAAAAGAGCCCTTTGCTATCCCACCCTAACCAAAGCCCCGCGGTTACGGGTCGCTGGGGCCGAAGAGCCGCTACTTTGCGCCTGACCAACGGGATTCATAGCCCCGGGCCACTCGTTGCCCGTTGCAGCTGGGGTGGCCGGCTCTACGGACTTGACTCACTGCCAAATCCGCCCCTTTTCTTCCTTTCTTTCAAGGAGACATGGGGGGGCTGCACTCCCAAATTCTCACATCTAATGAATGGGGATAGGGAGAGGACCAGTGGTCAGTCGTGAAGATCCGCATCCGTCTGGTAAGGGCTGGGCAAGGCCAATAGTTATCATGGAGCACCATGAGCCAGCAATGCCTATGCAATCAGGGCTCTAATTACAAGAGAAACGGGTACCAAAAAAAGAAGAACGGGTCTCCACCCTTTTCACAGTATGCATACACCCCCCCGCAGGCATATTGCCTTACTTTTGCACCTAATGTCATTCGCGGTTACCTCAGTCCGTGTATATCAACTTGCCTAATGGTCTGGTACCTGCACACGACACGCACGTAGTACAGCCAATCCGGTATGATCTGCAAAGCGCATTCCTTTTCACTCAGTCCTTGCCATCGGCTGCCTAAAAAGGTGCTGTCGCTTTTCCAGTGCCAACTATCCAATTTTTCAGGTAACGGTATGCTTAACCACCGTCTCGAAAGACTTGACGTGACTGATATTACACACCTCAAGAACGTGTTGTATTAGTCCTCAATATATTGCAAATACCGAGTCAGGTCTCACCATTCAATTTCGCAAGTGTGATTTAAGACGCCCTTTTGCCACCACTTACCATGTAAATGAAAGTATGCATACATTATGTTTAAGTACCTCGCGACTTTTGCAACGCCAAATATTTGCCTCTGCGCATTTATTGGACATGGAAGTTGAGCACTAATCCGTACTTAATTTGAAGTCACGTCCTTTCCACGCATCTGGACTCACGCAAAAGAAGACATAAAATGCATTTCCCCGTCTCCTTTCGCCTCGTGTCCACATACGCTCCAACTGCAGCATGTCCTTGAAGTCCTCCCCTGTCCCCACCCCCGCCTGCCTTTTCTTTCCTTGCTCCAGTGCACCGAGGGCACACCGCGCGAACTCCAAACGAGCTAGTTCCCATCTCCACCATTCCAGTCTCCACATGGTGCAAATGCACCTTCGTGCCATGAAACCCCCGAGGATTCTCTCATGTCAAGTACCATTTGACACCATTACTTATCGCTAATTGTTGCTTGCTCTGATTACCCTCGTAACAAACTGGGAAAGCCAGTTGTATATAACTTATTGCGAATAATTATATTTAAAAAATATATTACCTGCACAAGTGCACAACAGTGTTAATCCCAGAAGTAATCCTAGAAGCACATGGCAATCCCTCCTTGGCAACCTCATCGTGGCTGCACATGAAGCACCTCACTTGTTCACTGTCACTAAGTCCGGCCAAATGAAGCGGGTGTTAGTCTGAACCACAGCACAAGAAAATAGAGGACGACAGGCACGTCATCCTGGTTCGGGTACAAACAGCCAAGTGTGGGCCAGCAGGTTCGTCCGTTACTCAGGACAAGAGTGCCGAAGAAGGAGTTGGGGGGGTTGGGGGGGGGGNTTACGGTTTGGAGTGGGCGCTTTGGTGCCTTCAAGACACCTGGCTTGCCAGCCTCAATCCCCAATCCACTGCCTTCCTGGTTGGCTGCTCCCATGTAGGCCAACCCTTCCCCCTCTTCCTCCCACCTTCCTCCTCTCACGGGGAAAGTGCACCTACCTGCCTGCCTGCCACCCCCCGCATCCCTCCCGCCTAATCAAATCCTGTATACCTCTCTTTTCACTCCACTCTAGGCCAGTGAAAACATGCCCGGCCCGCATTCTCAATTACAAATGCCATCTCGGTGTTTCAGGGGCATCACCTCTTCACTTCTTAGAGGACTCGAGGCAGCAGTGGGCCATTTGCTGAGACGGCTACTGTGGACACTACGACCTTTAGCTCAGATGTCCTGTGGGCCTATAGGCCAGGGGTTCTTAACCTGGGGTGCGAGCAAGGTGCACCCCTGTACTTAGTCTAACTATGAACTTAATCACGTCTGGTACGGTGGGGGGGGGGGGGGNGGGGGGGGTGCGCGCGACAAGGACCAACTCTCTTCAAAGGGGTGCGGAGGCCCGAAAAGGTTGTGAATGGTCCATTGGAGGAACCCATTTTGAAGGCCCTTGTAGGCTTTGAAAAGATTGGCCCACGCAGCCTAATATTAGCAGCTAATACTCTTGATAAGAGTCTGGGGTGTTAACCACCAGGAAGGGTACATGTGAATTCATACAAGTTTCTTGACCTCTGACTTTATGAAAACACCATATAATCATTTCTAGCTAGTTTTAATTTAATGTGTCAGGCATAATAATTTACATGTTATTCCTCTGGTACGTGAGAAAATGTTACTCAAGTAATTAGCTCTAAACAGGTACGATCCGTATAGCCTGTATCATTGCTCATTCGAGCTTGTCCGGCTTTCGACCATCTGATTAGTTGATGACACCTGATGGACCCGCAGTGCAAATTCTGCATTGTAACATTTACGATATAACCAAGTTCGTCCGAAGTGTCACGTACCTCCCAGGATATTCTCCATCTTTTGTGTGTGGAACCCGTTATCTCAGTAATGAGGTGCCTCCCTGACCAAATGACACCAGAATACGAGTATGAAACGATTATCTCAAGACCAATTAAGAAATTCCACCCAGAAGTAGGTCTGTTTTTAAGTACTGTATATGTATGGTCTGGAACTACAGGGTTAATCAGATACTTTGATTAAGACCAGGCTGAGAATATTTAAAAAATGCGCAGTACCGGTATCTTACATATACAAAGAAAAGGTATCCAATTGTACGTATATTACGTAGCAATTTTTCAGCAATATATCCAGAGACCACATTGATTGTTGGGTCAGAAAACTGTAGCAGAGGAAAATGCGTGCGATGAAGAAGGAAAACCACAAAGATAGATGTTCCAACTTCCTGTCGCGGTGGCCTCGAATAGATCTTATATTTTGGGTCTTTTTTCTGTTCTCTTTTTATTGTTTTGTTGACATCATTCTATAGAAAATAATCCCGATTGCGGGATGATGTTGCAATTGTTCCGAATACACTGCAGTCAGATTATTCAAGTCTACAATGAATATTCAATTTAAAAAAATGTTGCGGTACCGGATCAGAAAACCGTGCTACAATCTTACTATTATACGTATGCAAAAATTCAAACACTCTTCTCAGTAGGCCTACATGTATTCACTATGAAAAGCGGAACAACCAGATTAGGTCATTATAATTTTGGTTATTCGTTTCTGATTACCTTTAGGCAAATTTATAAAAAATGAACAGGGAAATAAATGATCTTTTCCTGTATCGGTTTCGGCACGGATAGCAATATTTTTAGTAAGATTCATTCTTCTTCAAAGTGGTTGATGAAAAAGTGACACTAAGATTTTTCAACAGAGACTGTGAGACTGTGAGACTGTGAAATGCGAGTTTGAAAATAGCAAAAAAACTTTTAACGAAAATTCCAATAAGTAAGTTTCAAAATTTAAATGGCCACAGTCCCACGGAGAAGGCAGTAATCTTTTGAAAATGCTTTTCTTAATTTATATTATATAGATAATGCTCCATATCTAGACCAGTGGCGTAGGGGGGGAGGGGGGGGGGTTGGGGGGCGGTTGTAACACCCCCCCCCCCCCCACCCCTGGACCCAAAAAATATAGTTCAAATGAATCAAATCCGATATTTTAAGGTATAAAACCGCACGTGCTCAAATACTGTATGTGGTGGATGATGTACTGTAAGTAATTTATTCCAAATCTAAAATAACTGTATAAGGTGACCAGACATCCCGAATTTTCCGGGACAGTCCCGAATTTTCGCCATTTGTCTCTGATTTTTTCAAGGGTTATTCGGGACGCCCATTTGTCCCGGATTCGGCCAAACTGTCGCGGTTAGGGCCAGTGTAGTAAAGACCAGGGCAAAACTGACTTGCGCTCTTTCGTTTTTTCCGAGGAAAATGGGGCTTTTCCCGTTTTTTACAAGGACCCGGATTTTTAACAGAAAATCTGCATTGATTATTTTTCAAATATTTAACACATAAAATAATGAGATCAAAGCTCTCACAATCAAAAAATATTTCAATTTTTGTAATGTATTAGGCTATAATTTATGCCAACTTGTACAAAAATGGAAAAACTATCTTCAGTTCTGGACATCAGTAGGCCTGTCACTACTATTTGTGTCACCATTATTTGCTTTGCTAGAATCAGATTCCACCGCAGTAAAAGTGCAACAAAGCAGGTTTTTTAAAGTTTTAAAATTACTTCTCATCGTGACCCATTTCTTTTTCCCATGAAATGTAATGTCGAATATGGAGTTTGACTACAACTTGTACTGTAATTATTATTATCCCATGCACACATTTTTCTGGTATTTATACCTTGAATATATTACGCTCTTTGCTGTGTATATTTCAGCCAATTCCCATAGAGTCAGTTGGGTCATTTGCCAGTTGTAATTATATTGAATTTTGCTGCCTTTTCCAGCATTTTCATTTAAAGAAAATAACTGGCAGAGGTGAATAAACGGGATGGATATGTTAGGCTCAAACCCCTTTCGCGGGCAAGGGTTACCATGGTATGTTCAGTAACACACACGACACCTTCCGCTACTGTGCAACTGTGGTTTATTGACCTAAGGCGGATACATTACCAGTACATGGCACGAAACCCCGGGAGAGTCGCTCACTAGCGTCTGCCTCCTCTGGTCGTCTCTCACTCTCTCTCCCCGCCCGCTCTCCCCGGCCTCCCACTCCTACTTCCTCCTACTCCCCTCCTGCCCCCACTTCCAGAGGGCCAACA
>JYFJ02007471.1:0-15534 GCA_000934665.2 Catajapyx aquilonaris
CGAACGAAGACGATGAATCCGCACCCGTTTTTCTCCTCGCTTTGCCTGAAAAGTGGCGCGGTCGCCAGGTACCCGGCCCTCTTAAAATGGACATCCGAAAAAAGTTTTTTTTAGCTGAATTGGGCTGTGACTTTTCTTTAAGTGCCTGGGAAGTGTGCTTTGCACTAGAGTTCAGTTTTAAAATCTAGAATAGCGAGGTACCATGCTACGAGGTCATCAGGTCAGAAGGGAAGGAGCAAGGCGCATGCCTGGAGTGGTGGTCTTTCAAATAGCCTAGTTTCATATTTATCTTTAATTGTCTTCTGAGAGGATTTGCTACCATGAATTCCACAAATGAATGTAAAAAACATTGTTTTGAGGATAGAGCAGTATGTGAGTGATCCATTAAGTGGTATTTAAATTTTCAGCTTTCATCCGTTCTGCTTTTGTAGCAGCAAGTGTAGGTCCTAATGTTCTCATTGGTTGTTTGTCACTATTTTTGTCAATATTTTAAAACTTAAAAAAATCTCGTTTCTTATTGGGAAAATGTTCAGAAAATGCAATAGGAACTGACATTATTGCGTTACTCAATTCTTCTCGGGTCTCAGGAGGATATGCGAAGTACATCGAATTAAGGCGATTGAATATAATATGGCCTGCTTATTTTGTCAGGATATCATTTTGTAGGCTACTGTACATTTAGGTTTAGGGCGATGCCCACATTAATATTCATTGATAAAATAGATTGGGATTTTCAAAAAGTTATCCAGATAAGGTATATATTCAATATGCGTGTTATAGACTCAACCCCAGAAAACGGCCATTGGGCGAAACAACCGTCCAGACTGCAGAATGATCCATGTCAAACCATCCATTCTGCGGAATGGATGATGGTTATTTGACATCCATAGAGCATTCCGTGGAATGGTCGTTTTCAGAACGGCCAGACCCCGAAATGCAATTTTTTAAAAGGCCAGAACGCTTTCTGGACTCAACAAAATACTGTCAGGACGCGAATTTTGTATCGTGATGCCTGGTTGAGAAAACGCCCATGACATGTTGTGGCAACAGTTTCTTGTTTCCCACTATACGGTAAGTAGACGCTGGAAATAAATCACCTTATCGATGTTTCGCAAATATATTGGTTAAATTCTTAACATTTGATTATCCTGTCACATCGTTTTCCAGGAACTGTTACCTTCAATGAGGCTGTTTGTTCTTACAGGCACTGTTAGAGTGACACTTAGAATTACATTCAGTATTACTTGAACTACATTTACATTATTTTCTAACTGCAACTTACGAATCCCTGCTGATGACCTGCATTTAAAGCTGAATCCGATCGAAAAGATACAGAACTGGAAGGAACTGTCTGGGTTCAGATCTTAAAAATTTGAAACAGCGGTTGTGAACTATAATTGCTTAGCAATCCTAGCATATATATTACAGCCTCTCTAAAATACCGTCTCTGCTGCCCAACTGGTAGATCCCAGCATAGATGCATTAACGAAACCTATTAGTCTATTACAACTCCCGAAACATTCCTAATATACCAGATTCCTAATATTCCTAATATTCCAGACATCCTCGATCGGCTTCAGATTTAAATTCAGATACAGCAGTAGTAAGCAGGGATTCGTAAGTTGCATTTGCAAAAGGTACTGCATTGATAAGAATAATGTACAGTAATATTGTCGTTCAAGTAATATTAAATGTAATTCCTATAGTGCCACTCTGACAGTGCATGTAAGAGTAAATAGCCTAATCATTAATAAAGGTATAACCGTTCCTGAAAAAAGATGCACAAGTAATAATGGTAACCTATAAATACGCGAGGATTCGGATGTAGCCCTAACAGTTTATCTGAAAAAAGATATCCAAGTACGTAATAATGTTAATAAAGAGGATCATTAAATCTTGAAGTAATTTTACTTAAATTAAATACCGGTACTTTACCATGCTTAAATAAATTTCAAATTTAATTTTCACCCATTTGCCAAATCAACAATAAGGTGATTTATTTCCAGCATCTACATGGCATGGTGGGAAACAAGAAACTGCCACAACATGTCATGGGCGTTTTCTCAACCGCGCATTACGACACAAAATTCGCGTTTTTGACATTTAGTTGAGTTCGAAAGCGTTCTGGCCTTTTTAAAAAGCGCATTTCGGGGTCTGGGCGTTTTTAAAACGACCATTCCGCGGAATGCTCCGTGTCAAACTCTGTATTCTGCAGAAAGCTGGATGGTTTGACAGTAAATCAGTTTCTTGCAGTCTGGGCGGGTTTTTTTTTTGTCCAATGGCCGTTTTCGGGGTTTGAGCTTAACATATGCATGAAAAACCTATTTCGAGACGTGAATTTTTTAAGTCTTTTCGGACCTCGGACACTGTATACTGTCTGGATAACATCTAACAATAAACAGAATTGCTTAAAAAGTTCTTAATAAGTGGTTACCTGCATCACTTCAGTTAGGTCTGGTTCTGGTTGCTCTGTTGAGTTATCAATTTATCATCATAAAGCCAGGCGTCTATTTTTTTAAAGCCATGCTTCACCATGTTCATCAATGTGATAGCAGCCAATATTCTACAGGTTACATGACTCCGTTACCACGGCCGCATACTTGATAGCGAGCTCTCGTTATTTTACCTTTTGACAAAAAGCAACTGATGTATACATGCCTCAACGGAGATGAAATCGTCATCAAAATCAATTTAGGCAAAAAAAAAAAATGCTGGAACCCTAACTTACAGCGGGCAGGTGCACCTTTTGGAGCACCCTGTGCATTACTCTGTTATATGGGTCTGCTGATGTGCGTGGACTATTGATCGGCGGTCGCTGGTGAATCTGCGCCAAAAGGGTCTCTCCGCAACGCAACTCAGGCCTGTTTCAGGCCAGCACCCCCGCCTGCACAGAACTCCACAGAATATTATTTGGCTCCTGGCACTTTTCATCGGCTCCCTCACAGCACCCCATGCATGCCACACAAAATGAATACCCTGAGTCCCTGACTGATGAATCCAGGCCGTATAAGGCAAGGGAATGCCAAGATCTATACGTCATCATGACATCTGAGCTCATTTTCATAAAGAACTGGAAGAGCCGCGAGTAAGGGGATCACCTTTGTGCTTATTCACCAAACTCATCCCAAAACTGTTCAATTTGGATTAGTAGGCTATATGTCTTACAGATTTGTATTAGACCTATAATCTATATGCTGCATGACACATCGCAATTACTTGCAGGATGCTGGTTAAATTTCACTATATTCTATCGGACCGGTCTATTCCGGCTTGGGGGGAAGCAGGCACGTGAAGGGTCATTATCATTATCATCCACTTTATAGTCACTGAACCCTCACCAAGTCCGGTCTGACGCATCCCTTTCTCCCCTCAGGGCAGAAATAGATCTGCAGAGTTACTCGCATATCACTGAGAACCTGCAGGTGAGGGCAAAAATAGTTGTACAGTATTATCTAGGTTGCGTTCCATTCATGGCCAATGAAAGGTATAGATAGATTGCCCATCCCAGGTAATCATATTTGCATTGGTGTAAAATCCATCACACATTATATTGAGGTGATAAAAAGTGGCGAATTTATCACTCCAGCCAGATCCAGATAAATCGCTAATTGAATCGCACATGTCTATATTATTTTAATAATCCTGCCGTGTACTGGTACGGTATATCTGGTACATAATTATGCTTGTATATGCTAGCGCAACACTTGCAGGCAAAAATCAAACAATAATTATAAGTCTATAAGATGCGATGCTAGTCTAAGAAGCCGGCTGAATAAGCCTATGACTTTGGCGGTCGTCAATGATCAAAAAGTTCCCGGACTGTCGATATAGGATATACTGTGCAAACCAGTGGAGCTACGAACTTGTGACGTTAGGGGGCGCTAGGTGCACCTTTCATCTATTAGTCTGAAAAATCTCATCTTCATAGGTGCACATGTTTCCGAGTTTCGGCAGTTTTCTTGACACCGTGTTCTTGTGCTTCTGCGATTTTTCGAAATGGCTGATGTTAGGGAGCAAAAGATTTGTATTAAATTTTACTTCCAGCTCAACAAAACTTCGGATGCAACCAACCGAATGCTGAACAAGGCTTTTGATGAACAAGTTGTAAGACAAGCAATAACATATGAGTGGTTTAACAGCTTCAAAGGTGGC
Source organism: Catajapyx aquilonaris (assembly GCA_000934665.2). Classification (NCBI taxonomy): domain Eukaryota; kingdom Metazoa; phylum Arthropoda; class Diplura; order Dicellurata; family Japygidae; genus Catajapyx; species Catajapyx aquilonaris. Next base: position 4,153 of record JYFJ02007471.1, read on the forward strand.
GCGTCAAGTTCGCGGCATGATCAACTTAATGCTGATCATTTTCTTTGACATTTTAGGAATTGTGCATATGGAGTTTCTCCATCTTGGTATAAAACTGTCAACGGCAAGTCTTACTGCAATGGTTTGAGACGACGATTTAGGCTCAAATGACCGGAGATGTGGAAGAACATAGACTGGTTGCTGCACCATGACAATGCCGCTTGCACACACCTCATGCGTTTAGTCAGGGACTTCCTGATAAAAAATAACATGACCACTGTTCCCCACCCTGCATATTCGTTCGTCCTGGCACCACGTGATTTCTACCTCTTCCCTAAAATGAAATTTGGGTAGAAAAGGAGGGATTTTGACTCCACTAAAGAGGTCTAAGCAAAATCGCAGCAGGTGTTGAACACACTACTGTTGGTCTTTTTTTTTTGTGCTTGTAGTGGTAAATTTGGAGTCGCGACCGCTAAACGGAAAAGAACACAAGCGGCGGATTTCCCATTAGGCACAGTAGGCACTAGCCTAGGGGCGGCCGCGAGTTGCAATAAATAATATTTCTCAAATACAATAATATGAAATTAAGGCGAGATCACAAAGAAAGTCGATTTTTTGAGAGCTTGATTTACCACTACAGGCAGAAAAGGTAATTGCCGAAGGGCGGCCGCCCTCTGGTCGGCCATAACTTTCAATATAATATTTTAAAATAAAATAACATTAAATGAAAGAGAGAACACAATAAAAAATTTTGCACTGATTTTTAAGCGGCGTCAGGCCGGGGGGAGGGGCGGCCGTATCTCACGTGCCTAAGGGCGGCCGGGGAGGTAAATCCGGAGCTGCACACAGAACAGTGCAATGTGCATGTGACAAGCTCATTTCCAGGGACAAGACATGCCCCCCCCCCCCCNCCCCCCCCCGGGCAGGTCAGCATTTCCGAAGCGACGATGAGGTGAAGATGGCTGTGCGTGACTGGTGCTGTCAACAGGGCACCCCTTTCTATTGGGAAGGGATTGAGAAACTGGTCTGGCGATGGGATAAGTGCGTTCTTCGGTGTGGAAACTATATGTAGTAAAGTAGATGTCCATTGTCCTCATGTACCCTGTAAGTTTCGTCATTTGTGTTCATACAGAATAAAGGTTACAGCCTTGGAGAGTTGGAGACCTTACTTTCTGATCACTACTCGTATGTGTACATTGCGCGAGTGTTTATGTGTCTGCTATATTCATGTCATCCTTTTCATTATCATCCTCTCTGCGTGGCCTGACCAGTCACCAGAGGATTTCGTCGTACGAGATGGCCAGGGGGATTGTTCCTGGTCATCGGGTTACACTCCCTTGCGGTTACACTCACGGCATATTCCCAAGATGGGGCCCCATTTTGGGAATATGCCGTGAGTGTAATGAAATGAATGAATGAGTTAAAGTTTTAATGAACAACTGGCATCTCGAAAAGTCGGTCACAATCTGTACCAGCAGCACTATATACCTGAGAAATACCTAACATTCCTTGCTCCTCATCTCGTGAATTTAAAGTGGAATTTGCAATAATTATTGAGACTTTGTAATACACATTTTCGGAAACCCGAATCTATTGAACAAAACGGAGTTTCACCTTTTCATTTGACAATGTTATTTATAACTTATGAACAATTTCCATTGACGGGAGAAGGGAGAGTTTTTTTTTAAAGGCTCCTAGACGAGATGCTTTTCTCCGAAATTGTTATTTCTCTTTCAGAAATTATACACTTGACCAGCATGACCATCAGAAAGTCCCCTTTTAGTACAGCACTACAACATTAAGCAATGCAAATTGAGACCTCGGCCAAATTTAGAATCAGAGAGTTCTGCATTTTATGGTTTTCATAAATATACGACACATGATTAGTTTGAATTCATAAATTAATAATTTATCATTTATACCGTATATATAGTCTGCTGAATACAGTCAGGAATCGCCATGCAACATCTTTGACACTGCAATGTCAATAATAATGATTGAAGAGTTGTGCTATCATGTGAAATGAATGTGTACTCGGCTATACCACAAAGGCAGCAATTTGGCATTGTATAAAATCATGCCAAATGGCACTTAACCTGAGTGTATATATGGGAACCAATAGCGTGTCAGATGGTTATCATAGTCAAAGGCAGCTCTGTTGGGCTTCCCCAGCGACTATACAGGGTGTGCAAAAATGATGGGGCCAAAGTAAAAAAAATCTAGAAAATGCAACGTATACAAGGTACAACTCCCGTACATATCTCATATCAAAGAGGAAGGTTGAAAGTTTTTTTTACATATACATACAAACCCTCGATATGAGCACCGCGTGTTGCACGGCACTGACGGCAGGCCGCGTTTAACCGGAAATCGGTGCATTGTAGCATGTCCGGCGTTATTATATATGGAAGCCACGACAGAAGTGATGCGGTGCTTCATCAGTTTGGCCGAAGATCTCGGGAGGGGTGCCACAAACACTGCATCCTTAATGTATACCCCCACAAAAAAATCACACAGCGTCAAATCCGGTGAACGGGCCAACGGGGTGGCCAAGCCCGCGGTACACTGCATCGCTGTTAGTGGAACATCCCGATCCACCTTTGAGACAGTAGCCGATTCAGGAAGTCGCGGACGTGGAGATGGAAATGCGGAGGTGCTCCATCTTGTTGGAAGATGAAATCCGGGGCATGTTCTTGCAGCTGTGGCATTAACCTCTGCAGCACGCACCAAGCCTTTTCCTCCGCCGACACTATTTTTAACTCCTGGATGGCACGGCACTAATCATTTCATGTGGTGAGATATGTAAAAAAACATACACACACACACACACACACACACACACACACACACACACACACATTTCAACCTTCCTCTTTGCGATGAGTATGGGAGTTGTACTTTGTATGTTGCATTTTCTAGAATTTTTTTACTTTGGCCCCATCATTTGTGGACACCCTGTACATATAGTCCTATAGTCGCTGGGCACCAGCAGGCATTGGCAGCGTACATTACATTTTGGCACGCCGTATCTATAACGTCAGCTTGCCTCCGTTATGTTATATGATGCACATGCACCACAACCACAAGACTGCAGAACATTGATTGGAAATATGATAGTGGTGTAATGCAGTTATTGCAATGAATGTTCCGAAGAGCATGCGACAAAAAATGGCAATTTTCCCCATCGTACTAAAACGGAACATCGACCACATGTTCCAGCTTGGAAAAAAGTATTTACGAAGTGCACATTATTCCCGGAGTTATCTCACAATTTTTTTTTTAAAGTTGTGTGATTCGACCGTTTCTTATATTTCTGCACACTAGAATAGGCGTCCACATTTAGTACATACCTAAACTTATGTGTAAATGAGACAATAATTTTTATAACAGAAAAGTTTGTTGTAATCTGTTTACACATCACGAGCAAGGAATGAAAAGCGTATAAGTTATAGCCTTTCGTGCTGCAGCCGGTCGAGATGGAATCAGCGCAGAGTGGACCCCCTATACTTATAATGATGAGGATTTGATGGCCAAATTAAAGGGCAGCAGGCATCCAGCTGTGATTGGCATCCTGTTTGGTGGATAGGTGGATGGATGATGAATGTAAGGGGCGACATTGAGTCTCTCTTCTCAATAACGAAGGGGGTGGAGTGCGTACGTGTGGAGAGAGAAAGAGAGATTAAGCACATACCAAGTTTATGCACACGTGAGTCAGAAAACACTGCAGTGCGTGTGTTTATGGAATGCAATAATGGCTCTCATGTTTACAAAGTAAATGAGTAAAAGGTAAAATGAAAGTTGTATGGCTATTATTCGAGTATGTATGTATTTATTTAGTGACGTGGCTCTTTCGAGACATTCTCGTATACATGCTCACACATGCTCGTACATTCAAGAGGAATAAACTGGGGTGTGTCAGAAGTACATGCCCCGCCCACTTTTTCAATTTTAAAAAAATTTGCTCCATTCATTTGTGCCGTTTTTTTCTGGTTTGTGCCAAAAAACGCTTCGTTTGCTTGCTATTTCCATTTTCGTCTATTGGATTTATTGGCTAATTCTGGACTTGCATTTGAATATATATACCCGTACTCGTCAGACTGTACTATAAATACCTGTGTTACTGGGTGTCACATCCGGCAGTTAGGGCCTATCCCTATACCATCAGCAACGGTCAAAGATTCTGGGAAGGAGTTCACCTGTAATAAGATGTTACCAAATCGGCAATGAATCTTGTCTTTAGATCTGAAGCGGCCATTGTTTCGAGGGGGGTTCATTAAAGATTTCTCCTGACCAACTTCCCATGGACTGAGACAAACTAAACTTGGCACATTTCTTAGTCCATCTCTATATTATATATAGCTTATAGCTATATTACCACCAAGAGTCACACACTTCTCCCATCGCTTTAGGCAGCAGCTGTGCGGAAACCATGTTTGTAGATCGTGATACTGTATATCGTTGAAAATGTAATGGTCAAAGATCAGATACCGCCGATATTGGTATGACTGTCTCACCGGTTTTAACAAACCAACTGTTCAATATTATGGGGCATATGCCGAATTTTTTAAGACTGTGTATAGCCTACTTACTGGATTCTTCGGACTTCTCCAACCTCCAGGGCAAGACTGATGAATGTGATGCAAGGCTATAATTACAGCATTGCCTCACATTCAACGATATTGTGGAGGCGTATAGGGATTGTAACCGCAACAATGCCCCAGGAAGACCATCTTGAGACTTGGGGAACAGGTGCAGCAGCAGGAGAAGATCGTGCAGCCGCATGTCTATACGAAAATAATTTTTCCGGAGCTGAACATCCGCCTGTCTGAGATGACACATTAAGTTATAATTTCTGCAAACATCAAGTACCACCACATAAGATTACATAGGGGCGACGTCTGAAGAAGAGCTAATGTCATCGGCCATTTTACTGCATAATTATACAGTATTGACTGAGCTTGAGAGTTTTGGGTATATATTATATACATTTAGAGACGAAAGTCGACTGCCAAAGACCTACAAAAGTGAAAATGTAAGTTATACGTATATACAGTACAACAGTAGTTGCATGGTTATTAGCAAGGGTCAGAATTGAATGACTGCAACATATAATTTCGGAGTGAGTTATGGAACACTCGCCCTCTTTCCGAACTTATTTTACGTCATAACTTTCTTCACATATAATGACAATTAGTAAAGGTTAATATTACTGTCCGTGAAATCTCCTATTGGGAATCGGGGCTGTCTAAAATTACTAAGTTTTTTTTAACTACGAGAGATAATTTTATAGTAGTCTACCAAACAGACCAAACACCATCAGCAACATGAAAGAAGCGGCGGCAGATTGAATGTCTCTATATTATAAGTTACAGTATATTGGAACAGCCCAAGATGCGGTAAAGGTGTTTTAATTAATATGTAAGTTGTCGCTCTTGTGTTAAATTCTGAAAAATTTACACGTCACCTGTCTGAGCCTGTGCAGATAAGCAGTTTACGCGACTTTTTCACTTCCGTAGTTCCGTTTCAATCAGCAGTGAAGCATAAATGCAGTATAAACAAAATAGCGAACTGATGGGAAAACCATAGAAAACTCAAGTCAAGACTATCACCGGGGATCTTATAGAAACCGGGCTCTCCCGACATGGTGAACTCGTAGTAATCCTACAGCGATAGCCTATACTGACTAGGTCGCTTTAGGTGACAAAATCATGGACCAATAGCCTATAATCCTATCAGTATTGTACACTGCTGTTTATGACGAGTCAATGATACAAAACTGCAAGATAATCGAGAAAATCGGGAAGCTGCTGAGTGCTGAGCTAAGCTGCCAAAGATATAAAATCACCTTATTCCTTCTGATTCTAATGAAATTTTTTTTTCAGCAAATAATTTGCGTCAATCCGATGAAGCTCATTTTATCGATCCAGAGTGCCGAAAAATCCAAAATCGATTTTGAATTCAACAATCTAGTCACCGAGAATGAAAACGAAGTGCGCCGTCCAATTATTAGACTAGACGGCCCAAAAATGAACCTTCAGGAGCAGTTTATTTCCCACCCTGCCACTAAATGCCAGACTCTTTAAGCCGGAAATCCGGAAACCCTGTTTTAATTTTTTTTACGAAGTGTTTAATATGCTTGGATTTTCCCCTTTCATTATTACGACCTCTTGCTGAACTGTTTCAACTATCTCCTCTGTAATTTGAAGAATGTTATATGAATGTATTTGAACTTTAATCAGATATTTGAATCACAATATATTGTCCACTATACAAATAGGGAGCTGGATTTAGCTATCTCGGATAAATATTTCGGTATTTTCAGGTCTCGGATGATTAAAACTTATGAGAGAATTACTTGCTCATCGGTTAAGGTCTTTTATAAGTTATTAATGTTAAATCCTCAATGTATATATGTATAGTTACAATGACGCATCCCGTTGTTGACAGCAGTAGCCTATATACTATGTACACAAGGCCAATAACCCGCAATCATAACCCATCCGAAACAGATGTCCGCTGTAATGCAATCTCACGGTATTCCATCAACTATTGATTGATCCGGCTGGCATATAGTCCCTTCGGAATGAGAAAACTGGCCTATAGCATTCACCCCCATCTGAAAAATGGATTTATTAGGTACGGTAGGAACGAAAGGGGGTGTGTGGATGCTGCCAAAAAAACATCTTCCAGTCCACCCACCCACTCTTAGAAGTCGACGACCTGCATCAATAACACGGTGCCGCCGCTGCTTTCGTCACGGCACTTTCCAGCTTGAATTGAGGGGAGGAGGGAGGATAAGAGTGTGGGGGTTGACGTGCAGCCAGAGGGACCCTCTCTCTCTCTCATCCCATACCCATTCCTTCCCCCACTCGGTCGCTACAAATGGACCCGTCCGCCGCCTCGTCATGTTCATGCATCAACTCCCCCCGTACCCTCCGAACACCCCCTAGTTTCCCAAGCGCTGAAGGCACAAAAAAAGGACATCCCCCCTACCATGTAACTCTCCCCCACTATATGGAGGGGCTCACTCCCACCAGCGCAGGAAGTTACGCTCCCTGGAGGCAGATACTGCGGAGGCCTCCGTTGTCTTGTCAAGCACGTATAATTCATAGGTGGAGGACTCTTTTGTAGGTGGCGTATCCCACTATGCTGGGAATCTTTGTGTGATAAAACGTGCTGGTATTATTCGGAGTTGCAAATTAAATCCGTCATCCGTATCGATCTGGTCTAAGGCGCGGTACACACAAGGGGCCAGTGGCAGTGTTATAGGTTGATATTAATTAGTATTCGCCCTTCGCAGAGGATCAAACTATTGATATGCAAGCATACTGCCCAACTCCCCCATTTCAGAAGGGAAGTGGGTGAAGATTGTTTGCTACAGCAACCAGTTTAAAGTGGAACAACAATCTTGTAGGCCTACTTAACGAGAATAGTAATGTTTTAAAATTGCAACAGAACGTATAAAAGTGATGTCGTAATAGCACTTACTATGCCATATTCACCAAACAAATATGACTCTTTAGGGCAATGGTTTCCAACTGGGGGGGCCGCGGGCAGGGTCGTGGAGGGTCGCGAGCCTTGGTTAAACTTTTTTTTTTTTTGTGCAATTTCCGTGGATCTACGTATTGAACAATTTTTGCAGCCGTGCAGAGGGTATATGTTTTCTGGAAAGGGGACAGTTTTGGGAGGGGAGAAGCGGGGGGTCGCATCACATTAATGGAAACATGTTTAGGGGGTCGCAGTTGGTAAAAGTTTGGAAACCACTGCTTTAGGGGAAGGTGCGGTGGCCGAGACGGTAATATCGTCTCCTCTTGCTATGCGAAAGGTCCCGGGTTCTAATCCCCGCCCGGGAGTTACGGTACCTTTCGCCTGCGTCAGTGGGTCTCTGATGGCCCGCGCCTAAGGAGGCGTCTTGGCAACCGGCCTCCTGGGGGACTGCACTCACATGACCATTTTCCGACATTGCACTTGCACCTGTGTTCCATCCCAATTCCCCCATCATTACCCTTGCACGGAGTCTGAAGAAAAAATGGAAAATTGGCACAGATGGTGGTAATCCACCCCCCTAAAAGGGCTTCGTTCCCTCCTATGGGGTAAACAAACAACAACAACAGACCTTTGTTTTGATCCGAATGATTCCAGGAAGACGTAGCCCTAACTACTGTGTATTGAAGAGGTAAAGGCACGAACACGTCTTTAAAGCGAAATCGATTTTGGGATTTCTCAATCTTATGAAGAAAATAAAAAAGAGCACTCTGAGCTCACCATGGTTACTTCGATCCCCCTGCCTTTCTCAAAAATATTGATACAGTATTCTCATTCATTTAAAAGTTGCGTTACTCTTATCGTTACTATACACTGCAAACCGCAAAGCATCAGAATATATACTGAGTCTCACATGATGGAGCATCACATATTTTAAATGCTTGCTTTACTGTTTACAGTGTATGCAACACTTTCCAAATACTGATTAGAATACACTAATTGTCTATACCGTATCAATGTGGATATCAATGGATGATATTATTACGTGCTTTTTATTTTAGCGTTTTACCTGATCTGATCTTGACAATGCAATGGGGGCCCTTGTTAGCATGTTATTGTGTGCGCGCGTGTTCCGGTCTGTCATAAGTTCAGAGGGCGAAAACTCAGCCGGGTATTTACTATATAACTGTGCGGACATATACCTAATCGTGGGGTCATTTTCAGGTCCCCACAGCTAAAATCACCGGTTAGGTACTCCTTTAGTGGGACATGTCGGGACCTGTGGGGACATGGTCCCCCCACAATTGGGTTCACGAAAAATCCATTTTTCTTAGCCACGGTTATAGGTAGGTTAGGTTAGGCTAGGCTAGCTTAGAAAAGTTGTGTGAACAATGTCCCCTGAGCTTATAGGCAACACCAGTCTGTGTGGGTGTGTGGTGTGAGAGAAAGAGGGGGGGGGGGGGCACATATAAAATAGGCTACCCTTTTACACAGTACACTTCTATACCCAACGACTTGGACACCATTATATGCAATAATGTTCAACAGCTGAGCTCGCAATGATTATTGTGTCATGCAGGCTCGGGCCGTCTTATACAGGGTGTATCTGAACTCAGTGCCCCGACGTATATGACTGCCTTCCTAGCCACCAGAGGATCGATTTAAGTATAGGAGTCATATGTCTGGGCAGCCTCATTACTGAGATACACTCTTTAGCAATTTTTGCCTAATCGCTCCTTCTGACTTTTAAATAGAATTTTCTGGTGTAACTCGCCAAAGAGGCCTTACCACCTGTGGGCAACAAACCAACAAAGTCCGGCCCCCAGACCTTCCAGAGCCTTCTGACTGGGGGTGGGTTCGATGGGTGGCCTAACCGACAGGATATTTTGTACTACATGTTTGCGGCCAATTATCTCCGTAATGCGGCGGCCAAACATAATGACTCCTATACTTAAATCGATCCTCTGGTGGCTAGGAAGGCAGTCATATACGTCGGGGCACTGAGTTCAGATACACCCTGTATAGGGCGATGGTGCTGTGGGGTCACGATCGCCTTTTGTTTCCCTGTCCCCCTTGTAATATGCGCGATGTTTATATACCAGATCAAATTGTAATCGCCGAACCTTAAAAGTTTAGCAAAGATCATCTCTGTATGTGTTACCGTTTTTTAATTTTAAAAAAATACGCGCCATGACTTTTGACTCAGCCCATTTGTGCCCTCATAATTATCTGGAATACTGGAAATATATCAGTAGAATGTCGGAGAGGAAAGCGGAGAATGGCATGCAGTATGTTTTGCATTGATATCTGAAATAATACTTTGAAACTCCTAATAAGCAGAAGATTTTGGATTTTTGGGTCAATTTTTCGTCTCAAACGATGTACTGTACAGGGTTGGGCAAAATGATTAACAGTATTTGAATCACATGGTACGGTGGTACTAATTGCGCATGCGCTGGTTATTGGCATGTGCTGGAGTGGGGAAGGTATGCCATTTGCAAAAATTGGGTCGTGGTCAGCAGAACACCATGTATGCATCGTGGAGGATTATTTTTTAAATAATGAGTCCCCCGTAGCTGTACAAAGGATATTTCTTCGCCTTTTTGGGCAGAGACGTCAGGACAATGTCCCCGACCACCGGACATTCATAAGGTGAGTGAAGCAGTTCTGGGACACAGCTTCCAGCAGGAACCAGAAAGCACTGGCCGTCAAAGAACACAGAGGACCCTTCAAGAGGTATAGGCAATGCGCTACTCCGAAGTCCTCAACGATCGGCCATTTGAAGCTCCGTTGAGGGGTCCTCTGTGTCCTTTTACATCCAGTGCTGTCTGATCCCGGCTTGAAGCTGTGTCCCAGAACTGCTTCACCCGCTTTATGAACGTCCGGTGGTTGGGGACTTTGTCCTGAGGTTCCAGCCCAAAAAGGCAAAGAAATATCTATTTTGTATACAGGTATACGGGGGACTCATTATTTTTAAAATAATACTCCACAATGAATGCTTGGTGTTCTGCTGACCACGACGCAATTTTTGCAAATGGCATACCGTCCCCACTCCAGCACATGCCAATCTCCCGCTCATGTGCAAATAGCACCACCGTACCACACGATTCAAATACTGTTATTCATTTTGCCCAACCCTGTATTATCAGTTTATCACCCTATAATTATATTGGTGAACAGTTTTACCAGACAATATACAGGGTGATCCAACTTTATCGCCCCAACAGTTATTGGAAAAATCGCGTAAGCTGCTACTTGCTAAGAGTTACTTTCTCGAGTATCTGGAATAGCACCTGATGATATTAGATCCAATGCCCATGTACCAATTAATGACCTATTTATTGACACAACCGGGTCTGTCTTGGTTCGACGGATTAGCCCTCTGATTGGCAGCTAGTGACCTCATCTGAATCCCTCCAGCGAACACCAAAATGGGCCATTTTGAAGGCCAACACATTAATCAGTTTGTAGATGAGGAAATAAAAGAGATGATGACACCTTTCCATTTCAGGGTCGCAACAGTTTGCATCAGACCCCTCGCAATCAGGGATGGAAAAAGAACCGCTTCCTTCCAAGAAGCGCTTCTTTTTTCCATGTGCAGGGATGGAAAAAGAACCGCTTCCTCCCAAAGAAGCGGTTCTTTTTCCATCCCTGCTCGCAATTGACCCATTTGGCCAGTCACAACCCGGCAGATGACCTGTTTCCCACGGGTGATCCTTTTATCCCTGCTCATTAATTGGTACATTATGGGCATTGGACCTAATATCAGGTGCTATTCCAAATACTCGAGAAAGTAACTCTTAGCAAGTAGCAGCTTACGCGATTTTTCCAATAACTGTTGGGGCGATAAAGTTGGATCACCCTGTTGTCCCTGTACAGAGCATAATTATATAGGGTGAAGTGGGGGAAGTGCACACC